>BQNB010012038.1:0-80079 GCA_026074375.1 Tanacetum coccineum
CTCGTAATTTTTTTTGAAAACAGTTATAGTTCAGGCGTTGAAAAAGACCTAGTTCGCTATAACTAGTGCTCTAGATACCATTCTATAACATCCCCAAAATACGATACGTAGCGGAATACAATCACACAAGTCATAACAAACAACTATAAAAGAGATGTTTGTTAAATAAATTTCATTTATTTCGTCTGAAAAGAATCATAGTACAAAGGTCCCAAAATATTTGTAAAAAATTTATTTCTACATGTCACATCACGACTTCATGTCTAAAATATTTCTTTCATTTATTGACACAAGTTCATCGAGCCACCGTCCTTGATATCCGCGTTCCGTCCCATCCAAGCCATCTTCAATACCTAAATCTGGGATACACACTTAAAAACGTCAACAAAACGTTGAGTGAATTCATAGAGTTTACACAACAATTTGAACGCATATTTGGTTCCACAAAACAACCATAACATTGCTCATATAGCAAGTTACATAATGATTTTCAACTAAATGAGCTCGTGTACCGAAACCTAACACATTCATCCCGTAGGATAAAATAATGACCAGGAAATATGCCACTTCCCCTAATACTAACCACAAAATGTCCGTTACAGGGTGCTCACCAACGGATTCAAACCCCGGACAGGGTTGTCAAACCCAATAGATCTATTTAATGCATTAGCGTTTAACTACAACTAGGCAACTAACGGTCACACAGTGAAATGCATATACAAAATAGTAAATGGAATCACATCACGTATCAAAAACACATTGCGTTTACTTTCCAAAACAAGCATTATCCCCTCGCGGGTTTATAAAACATTCAAAACACTTAAAAGCGAGGCTATGAACTCACCTTAATCGAAGACGACGATCAAACAATCTGAATAAATTACAGAACGTATCAACAACGATCTCGATCGCGACATATAATTATGTCGCTTAATTATAACATACTTAAAGTGCGATCAACGATGCGTACATCGTAACGGCAAAAACATATATATACTATATGTATATTCATACATGTGATGAGAAATCCACTTGCGCGACTTATATCCTAAAACCCTATATGATTGAGTTACGATCATTCTTTCATTTATATTACACGTCACTTAATCGAAAACTTTCTATTTTTAGAAAGTTACTATTTCTGGAAAGTTACCATTTTTAGTGAGTCCCGTCATCTAATTATATTTATTTATCTCATCACACATTCGACGCTCAATTTGGTTATTATTTACCCATGTCGGGATTATGTCCCGTACATTTACAAAAGTTACTATTTTTAGAATTATATTCATTTATGAAAGTCGTTAAGTTTAAATTGTTGTACTCCTAAAAATAATAGTGTTTACTATTTTTATAAACATCCAACATGTCTTGTATCAACCCCGTTGACTTTCAAAAGTCAGTGTTGGACTTTATTTGACTTTGACTTTATGTATATATATTGTTAGATCTGACCCGCTCAAAACGACCCATTATATCACATTTTCATGACTCGGACTCAAAAGAGATTTTATGCAAAACGACATTCCAGACAACTTTTTAGTTTTAGCCGAGACCCGAAACTCGACAGAAAATGACCAAAATGCCCCTGCAAGTTTCTGCAGGAACTTGTGACATTTTTAATAAAAGTGCAGAATTTGACCTTGGGTTTTGACCCGTTATTTCTTGATTTTAAAACTAGCAAGCCTCGTGGCAAAATAAAACGTTATTCCGAGAAACTTTCGTGTTTCGCCGGAAGGCTGAAACGGACTCGAAAGTGCTCAAAAACGGACATTTAAAATTTTGTCAGCAGCTACACAAACCATTATAGCTGTTTGGAAATTTATAAGTTTTCAAATCTTGTTTTTGTCGTAACTTCTTCGTTATTAGGAGTTACGGGACGTTCAAATCACCGAAACGATCGTAAAAATACCCTCTACCATAATTTTTAAACCAAAATCTTGAACCTCATTTTCCGCGCCAAAGTTTCTGCTCAAAACTACGAGCTACAAAACGCGCCAAAATCTATTTTTTGACCCAAAATTTCATTCACGGCACATCTAAAATGGCCTATAATTCATATTTAACTCGCTCAATCAATCAATAACAAAAACTAACTAGACGGCGTAATGTCCAATGGATTTCATCAGATGCATTAACCGAAAGTTATTCGAATCACAAAAATAAAAATAGCACTAGTATTAGGTACACTCACATTGCGTTATATATCGACGTCGGGCAAAACCACGGACTCCCTTTGTCTTTGTCGAGGGTTCGAACCACACCAAAACCTAAAACCTTAACTTCTCCAATTAAACCAACTCCCATAATACATTTATCTATCATTTCTACAAGCACTTATCAACTGAACAGGCTTGAAACTAACTCGAGCTCTAACTCCAAAAATACTCATTGCATGTCACTTTTTATTAGTGGGATTTATAGGTAATAACGAGGGAATTAATATTTTGAATTCGAATCGTGATGGATGTGGAGATTCCGACGACGGTGGCGGTTTTACGGTGGTGGTGGTGCGTCCGGTTGGAGAGGACCAAGGGAAAAGAAAAGCAACAATTTTACTAAAAGTGTAGGAGGGTGTGTTAGCTCTTTTATATAGGCGTACACTTTGAAACTTTGACAAAAATGGTCCTTCCTTCCGTTTAGTCCTTACAAAACTAGTACAAAAGGTGTTTATTTAGTTCGGTTTACGTAGCCGACCAAGGCTCAGGATAAAGTTTTCGTAACCTTTTTTTTATTTCGTCCCACTAAACTTTGTTTTAAAACATTCAATAAAATGGGTACACTTTAAAACGCGAGTCCGGCTCAAGACAAGGAACAAAATGAAGAAGTCCGTCAAAAATATAAATTTTGCAAAATAAAATAAGTTGGGGCGCGTCCTAATATTTATGATGCCCAAAACACTTAACGGTCGCGCGGTCGAATGTTGACTCGCAAATTGACTAAAAAAAAATTACGAAATTTCTCCAAATCGTTCATAACAAAATACGAAAATAATTATTCTTGACCAATAAAATATTAAATGTCGACGTTCATTCACATGAACGCATAAAATAATAATTATGACGTTGAATTTGCGATCGTCATACGCGTCGTAAAACTCGGGTTGTTACACTCCACCCACCTTAAGGGAGCGTCGTCCTGGTGCTCGTCCTTTCTTACTCATCTTAATTTCTCTTGCAGTGAGACGGTTCCTTATCATTGAATATACTTATACGTTCGCATGCAAGAATCACGCGATATGATTCTCGCTTTGACTATTCTGGATGGAAAGTCAACAAAACACAATGGTAATTTATACCAACAAAATAAAAAATATATTTACAATCGCTCTTATTATAAGAGACAAAATACGTCACAGAAATATATCCGATAAAACGAATCATATCGTTCTTAACATCTATAGTTGCTCTCATTATAAGAGATAAAATACGCCGCGGATTTTCATCCGAGGAAAACTTAAATCACGCCGTTCTTAAAAGGAAGGCTTTTAAACGAAATATCAACCCAATTCTTATTCGGTGATCATGCCGACAAAACCATGCGCACCTCATTAAACAAAATCAAATCATATGTCGCTAACCAAAATCAAAACATACATCAATGACCAAATGCCAAAATATAGGTCATCACCGGAAACCAATACATATGCGCCATTATCCAAAACTCAAAATATACTTCAACCATCCAAAAACAAAATATACATCATATCCAAAATCCAAAACATATGTCGCTTTCCCGGTCTCATCAAATAATGCCTACCGGTTGTGAAAATATTCCAGAGTACATACGACTCCATTATTACGCAAAATCATAAAGTCACATAGTCACATAATCACATAATCACTGTCACACCCCGCCAAGGCGGAAACGCGAGGCGCGACAAGAAAGGAAATCATCACAACACATTGGCGTCTATATAGAGAAACTAAACATGCACAAAAATACAAGGTATAGACGCGCAGTATCATGAAAATACCTAAAAACATCATCAAAATCCAAAAGGCGTCTGACATTGAAATAAAGGCAGTTCATGCCAATGTCATGACATGCAAAGATTTAAACATTTCAACAAACAAGCCTAATAATGTTTATCAACCAAACAAATAGCGAAATCTAAATAACTAAACTCTGCCAGCTGCCTACGGTCCATTTAGCCACTTTTCTTAACCTCAATCTCAACTTGCTGAGTACCTGAAAATGATGCTTATACGTCATCACAATGGTTGGTGAGAAACATAGGTTCTCAGATACTCATTTCAAATCCTTTCTCAAAACACATTTCTAAATTACTGTGATTATAAAACATGCATAGCAGAACAGTTACTAACTACTATACAAGTTAACATGCATACAATCCAATCCAATCAATCTTACAACACACTAGGTAGACGTACCCATCCGCTCCTAAATCTGTGATTTCTTGACATGCTAACACGAAGTACATGCAAGCCAATCACTATACTTAACATGTTTATTCCCGGGACATACAAGCGTCTAACCAATTCCACATTGAGTAGGCGTACTCATCCGCTCGCATAATACAAACCAACATGTAGCACATAACATATAATAGCCAGTTAAAAGTCCATGCACAAAGTAAACACATAATCACAGAAATCTAAATCATTTTAAAACACTTTGCATCATTTCCATCCCAAGTTTAAAACGCAGTAAAAAGTGGGACGATGTAACTCACCTGAATGCTCAACCGCAGCTTCCAAATATTAACACGCAACTATACAATAAATAAAACACGGTTACACCAGACCAAGCTAAAAGATCTAGTCTATGTAACTCACATATGATGGATGTCTAAGGGTTTGATTAACCATCATGGGTCACCCCGACACCATGCCCAACCTTAACCATCTTATTAACACATTACACTAGTTAACTACAATTGATTCGATAATGTAGAATTTTAGTGTATATTTACCAACTTAAAAACTATACTTGCTAACCTTAATAAATTATACCAAAATCACCTAAGTTCATTTATGAGTTTACTAACCACCTTGTGATTCCCAAGTACCCATTACATGCACAACTATCCCAAATAAAATAAACTTCAAAACTGTCCCAATTCGGATCTGATTGCACCCTAAAAAGTATGGCCATAAATACCATACTTAGACACATAATCAGAAGCTCCCCTTTCTAGTGTTTCTTTATATACATATTGAACTTAATCCTGTTGATTTGCTAACCTTAATTCCACTTTTAAGTTAGGGTTTTACCTTCCCAAATATGACCTAATTCTTACTCGTATTTACTATTTTGATAACTTTTCTTGTAACTAACGTTAGATCAACTTCTAAACTCAAAATCATTCGAGGCAGAACTTTTTGAAAAATAGACTCACTGAACTACAATTTAGGCTTTTGAATCATATCAAAACACGGTTTTAACATCTAGATATCATCAGTTGAACACAACCCTAAATTCTGCTCAACTCTAATTCATGAATAACGCGATCTAACTCTAACCACATACACCAATAAGATCCTAATTAAACCCTAAACGTTCTAGCATAATTAAAACATCTTTAATTATAGAAGTTTAAAAACCCTAATTATCCATCATATTAATTGTTATATGTTTTAAAGAAAGATTAAACAAAAGCTTAATTGAAACATACCTAAACCTTGATTCTTGAAACACTAAATTCACCAAACTTGTTCTTGATAAAAAAAATCTTTTTTTTCTTTCTTTTTCATGGATCGGCCAAACAAAGGGAAAAAGGGAGAGAAAAGTGATTTAGGGATTTATTGATCTTATATTTATTCTACCTAGAATCCTAATTGTAATCAGATTTGTTTCCTTTTTTTCTCTTTCTTTATAACCGATCCAAATCACCTCCCTTATTAATTTATTAATTTTTTTTATTTTTCTATACAATTTCCTTCTCCCCTTCCTATATATATATTTTTATTTTATTTTATTATTAATTAACTAATTATCTTCATTACCTTAAGTTTTCATAAAAACCCAAGCTAATTTGGGTAAACATTTTTACATAAACGCTACTTACTAAACTTTCTAAAAATAATTTTTTATTTCACATTTTACTTTCAATATTTAGAAAGTCTTCTATAAATATCCAAATGTCACTCACTTCACTTATTTTTAACACGATACCTTTCCCATAAATGCTTAACACAAAATCATTCAACTATTGACGTAGCATTACATGCAATACGCCATTCCTTTCCATTATCACTATACGTGAACAAATGGAATACTCATCACCAAACACAAATGCACACAAAATGAGATGATCATACACCTCAAAATGATATCATACACCTATTCAAACCCCTTAGCACACATATAATACACATATCACACAAGAATCACACAAAATGGACTCTTAGCCATTTTAAAGGTATTACTAACCTGATTAAATCACAGGTGTCATATTATCCCCTCCTTGAGGAAATCTTGTTCTGAGATTTAACTAACAGGCTCAACAACTTGGTCCACGAATAACTGTGGATACTTAATCCTCATCTGGTCTTCGTGTTCCCAAGTAAACTCAGGACCACATTTGGAATTTCATCTAACTTTCACTAGCGCTATCTTCTTACGTTTTAACTTCTTAATTTCTTGTTCCATAATCTCTACAGGTTCCTCTATGAAACCAAGTGTCTTGTCGACCTTTATCTCATCCAATAACACATGCAAACTATCATCTTTCAGACACTTCTTCAGGTTTGACACATGAAAGGTGTCATGTACACTACTCAACTCCTTAGGTAACCTCAACCTATAAGCTACAAGCCAAATCCTTTCAAGGATCTCAAACGGTCCTACATATCTTGGTGCCAACTTACCCTTCTTTCCAAAATGTACTACGCCCTTCCAAGGCGACACATTTAATAATACCCTATCACCCACCTCACTCTAACGGTTTACGTCTCTTATCCGCATAGCTCTTTTGACGATCTCTCGCTGCTTTGAGCTTTTCCTTTATCAATACCACCTTATCAGTCGTTTGTTACACTAACTCGGGTCCAGTCAAACTACTCTCTCTAATCTCTTCCCATAGAATAGGCGACCTACATTTCCTTCCATACAAAGCTTCAAACGGAGCACACCGAATTCTCAAATGATAACTACCCCCAAAATCTATAACACACACCCTTAACATATCCTCCAAAGTCTGAATTGTACTCTCACTTGTCCATCCGTCTGAGGATGATAAGCATTACTCAAATCTAATCGCATCTCTAACATTCTCTGCAGCGTCTACTAAAACTACGAGGTAAATCATCCATCTCAATCCGAGTTGATCGTCACCAGAATTCCATTATCAATATAAATCCTTGCCAACTTCACATCTTGAAATCTTCTTGTATAGCTAGAAAATGAGCTAACTTGGTCAGTCTATCAACCATCACCCAAATCACATCATACTTACTACTTTGACCTTGGGAATTTAGTGATAAAATCCATGGTGATTCTATCTCATTTTCACTCAAGTATCTCAGGATATTGTAGTAAGCCAAAAGTCTTTGACATTGTAGCCTTCACCTCTTAAACAAATCCGATAATTGCTAACATAGGTAGCTATATCCTTTTCTACACGTAGCTACCAATACATTTCTCTAAGGTTATAGTACATCTTATCTGCTCCTGGATGTACCAAGTACCTTGATGCATGGGCCTCATCTATTACACTTCCTACCAATAGAACCTAAATTCGATCTATAAAGTACAAACTCTCGTCTCTTTTTTTTCATCTGTTAATCTAAACCACGTAGCCTTTCTGCGAGTATGTTCTCTTGCTTGAAGGCCTCACTTTGGGCTCCCAGTATCATTCCTCTTACTCGTCTTGATTTCACTCTCTTTTTTTCTACACAACGCATCGCCCACTACATTCGCTTTATTGGAGTATCATATAAATCATTCTTTAAAGTCTGAAAAACCTCTTCTTGTTCTATGCTACACTCATACTTCTGATTCCTCTTAGTTAGGGAAGTAAGGAGGTTTAACAATCTTAAAAAAAATCATGATAAACGTCGGTAGTAACCTGCCAATCCTAAGAATAATCATCCAATTCCTCACTGCCTCACTCTTACTCGGATCTACGTGAATACGTTATGATTGACCACGTGACCAAGAAAATGCACTCCTTCTAACCAAAACCCACACTTAGAAAACTTAGCATATAGCTTCTCCTTCCTCGGTGTCTACAACATTAACTTCAAATGAACTTCATGTTCCTCCTTCGACTTTGAGTAGGCCAGAATGTCATCAATGAATACGATGACAAACCTACCCAAGTACGATTTGTAAAACCGATTCATTAAGTCCATGAAAACCGCTGGTGCATTGGTTAACCCAATAGGCATAACCGTAGACTCAAAATGTCTATATCTCATTCGAAATGCGGTCTTTGGAATGGCATCCTCATGCACTCGTAGCTGATGATAACCTGACCGAAAATCTATCTTTAAGAAAGGGAACGCTCCTCGTAACTGATCAAACAAGTCATCAATCCTAAGGAGTGGATAACGGTTTTTAACAGTTAATTTGTTCAACCCCCTATAATCAATACACATGCAAAAAGAATCATCCTTCTTCTTAACAAATAACACCGGTGCTCCCCACGGAAAATGACTAGGTCATATGAAACCCTTGTCTTCCAACTCTTAAAGTTGTTCAGACAATTCTTGCATTTTCGAGGGTGCCAAACGATATGGAGACTTCATGACCGGTGTCGCTTCAGGAACTAAGTCTATACGGAACTCAACTTGTCGTTGCGGTGGTCATTGATAAATCTTCCGGAAACACATCAATAAAATCGTGCACTAACGGGTATATCACTTATCCTAGGTTCATCTACCTTAGCATTCATTAGGGCTTTGGCTGCTCCCAAAGTACGTTCCTCATGAACTCGAAGTATCTCATCACCTTCTAACGGTATCTTAACCACCTTCCTATTTAACAACCAGTCCATTCCCACAATCACATCAAAGCTTCTATGACTCAACGGTATCAACGAATTCCAAGGGTTATGAACTTTCGAATAGGATAACAAATGAATATCGAGTCAAAGGCTAGAATGCATATAGGAGATTCCATATATGCAAATAGACGTGGATCAAATGACATAAGAATCCTTTGAAAGAAAGGATACGCATATGCACCGAGTGAAAACGCAACGAAGGAAAATCAACAGGTGTACCAAGACAAAAGAACACATAAAAAAATTCAATACTAAAGACGGAAATTCTTTAACCAATTATCGACTTTACTCGAAAGACCAAATTAAATAATGTTTTTATAAAAATCAATTTAAAATAAAGAAAGTCACTTTAAGTATAAAAATCATTTTAAATGATAATGAAATTGTCTTAAATGTAATCTTTGAAAAATTCATTCTGGTTGTCATAAAAATCTAGAGATAGTTATCTAATGGTGTATCGTACCTTACCACTATGAATCACTTTAAACCTGCTTTTTATAATAAAATAAAATCTATTTACAAGGATCATTTTATACACAGTTTTCTCCAAACACCAACACAATACTTCCAAAGGGTTTTTATAATTAGACATCAATTATAAAATATGTTACTCAAACAAAGGACACCATAATACCAAAAGGGATCGTAAAACACTGTACAGACTCTAACACAATTCTATTGTTTGAAAACAAAAGAAAATACCAGGAACCATATACTCAAAATAAAATCAAAAAAACTCGTACAACAAAACCTTTGCACTACATACCCAAAAGAAAACGTAAGGTCTTATCCAAAACAACGATCAACAGAGCAAACCTAAAAGCATCGATACTAACACGTCACCAACGGGTTATGAAAACCAAGGGATATACAGCCAAGGGAGTAATAATCCATACTAATATGTTAGGAACAATTAGTGCTTAAAAGAAACGTTTGATACTTATACGAGTAATCAATGCAACGAAAGAACTAACAAAACGCGCCTATATCTGAAAGAGCGGATTTTGAACAACCAATATACATCGAGACGTCAAATAGGAAAAATTGGGTATCCTTACTAACAAAGTAATATATACATACTACTATCATAATACTATACACCAATGTGTTAACACAAATCAATGTAATCATACTTGCAAGTCCACTTGTGTTAGGGCGCGTGAATAATTATGTTGGCTACCATAATTATAGAGGCTCCCTAGCACAAACGTACTCCTCCTATGATGACACTTCTTAGTTTAACACAACATTCACATACGATTCATTTAATCACATAATAGCACATAAGGAACAACGTCAAATATAACTCCATCCATTTCATAAAATATTAAATCAATATCTAATATTCGAAAATAACAATTCCTAAAACATGGTTCCAAATGTCGAAAGGAAAAGATGACAAACTAAATCATATCAATCACTTAGGGTAATACGGACAGTCGTGGAACGTGCTGCCGGGAATAGCTTTAGTTGTCTTCTTTAACTTCTTACACTTAGGCTTACTTCTTGCGATGGACTCAAGATCCAATTCTACCTCCTTATCGGATGCTTTATATCCTAGAGGCTCATTCTCACCCTCAATCAACCAACCATTCATGTCACCTTCTCATTGGGGCAGTCAATGCGAAGCAAATTCATTCCTTTGGAGTTCGGGGTGATCAACAAATCTATACAGGTCATAAGGCTTAGGTTGCTCACTTGGCTCCTCTTCTTCTTCAGACTAATCGTATCCTGGAAACTTAGAGATATCTCCATCTTTTGAAATCATCGTCATCTCCCTTACTAGGATCCATTTTTCTCCTACTTGTTTCTTAGTCAACTTAGCTTTAATTCGGCGCGGATACAGAATTTTTGATATTCAGACTCTACAGTTCGTATGCTTCATCCCAAGCTTCATCACTGGATCAGCGCTTGAGTCCAGTTGCGAAGGCAGTTCCCCAATGGAACTTCCTATGGGAAAGGGAAGGCATAGCTAACTAATAACGAGGCAATACACACTAAATAAACTATGGGTAGGCAACAAAACTAAGGCGATAACTTAACAAAATAGGAAATATAAAAGCTACCCAAAATAGAGGGGAAGCATAGCAGTTATAAAAATAAACACTTAAGCCCTAAATACATCTACATGAAGGACCCCTAGGTTATAGTCTAGGCTCAACCACCTACTTCTCTATAACCAAAAGCTCTGAGGTATAACCAAAAGCTCTGAAGTATAGACACGCGTGACGAGGAAGGGAATCATCACAACACTTTGACATCTATAAGAGAAACTAAAACATGCATAAAATACAAGGTATAGACACGCATTGTCATGAAAATACCTAAACACATCAACAAAAACCAAAAGGCGTCTAACATTGAAATGAAGACAGTTCATGCCAATGTCATGACATGCAAACATTTAAACATCCTAACAAAGCAAAACAATTAACATTCATTAACCAAAAAAATAAACGAAATCTAGATAACTAAACTTCGCCAGCTGCCTATGGTCCATCTAGCTACTTTTCTTAACGTCAATCTTAACTTGCTGAGTACCTGAAAATGATGCTTATACGTCAACACAATGGTTAGTGAGAAACATAGGTTTTTAGACACTTATTTCAAATCCTTTCTCAAAACACATTTCTGAATTATTGTGATTATAAAACATGCATAGCAGGACAGTTACTAACTACTATACAAGCTAACATGCATACAATCCAATCAATCTTACAACACACTGGGTAGGCGTACCCATCCGCTCCCAAATCTGTGATTTCCTGACATGCTAACATGAAGTACATGCAGGCCAATCACTATACTTAACATGTTCATTCTCGGGACATGCAAGCGTCCAACCAATTCCACATTGAGTAGGTGTACTCATCCGCTCCCATAATATAAACCAACATGTAGCACATAACATATAATAACCAGTTAAAAGTCCATGCACAAAGTAAACACATAATCACAACAATCTAAATCATTTTAAAACACTTTGCATAATTTCCATCCCATGTTTAAAACACAGTAAAAAGTGGGACTATGTAACTCACCAGAATGCTCAAGCGCAGCTTCCAAATCTTAACACGCAACTATACAATAAATAAAACACTGTTACACGCGACCAAGCTAAAAGCTCTAGTCCATGTAACTCACATATGATGAATGTCTAAGGGTTTTATTAACCATCATAGGTCAACCCAACACCATGCCTAACCTTAACCATCTCATTAACACATTACACTAGTTAACTACAATTGATTCGATAATGCAGAATTTTAGTGTATCTTTACCAACTTAAAAATTATACTTGTTGACCTTAATAAATTATACCAAAAATCACCTAAGTTCATTTATGAGTTTACTAACCACCTTGTGATTCCCACGTACCTATTACATGCATAACTATCCCAAATAAAATCAAAATTCAAAACTATCCCAATTTGAATCTGATTGCACACTAAAAAGTATAGCCCTGAATAACATACTTAGGCACACAATAACTCCTGTTGATTTTCTAACCTTAATTCCACTTTCAAGTTAGGTTTTACCTTCCCAAACATGACCTAATTCTGACCCGTATTTACTGTTTTGACAACTTGTTTTGTAACCAACGTTTGACCAACTTCCAAAACTCAAAATCATTCGAGGCCAGGCTTTTTGAAAAATAGACTCTCTAAAATACAATTTAGGCATTTGAATCGTATCAAAACACGTTTTTAACATCTAGATATCATCAGTTGAACACAGCCCTAAATTCGGCTCAACTCTAATTCATGAATTAACGCGATCTAACTCTAACCACTTACACCAATAAGATCCTAATTAAACCCTAAACGTTCTAGCATAATTAAAACATCCTTAATTATAGAAGTTTTAAAAACCCTAATGATCCATCATATTAATTGTTACATGTTTTCTTTCTTCTTGATGGATCGGCCGAACAAAGGGAAATGGGAGAGAAAAGTGATTTTGGGATTTATTGATCTTATATTTATATTACCTAGAATCCTAATTATAATCAGATTTGTTTCCTTTTTTTCTCTTTCTTTATAACCGATCCAAATCACCTCCCTTATTAATTAATTAATTAATTTTTTTTATATTTTTCTATACAATTTCGTTCTCACCCTCCTATATATATATATTTTTATATTATTTTAGTATTAATTAACTAATTATCTTCATTACCTTAAGTTTTCATAAAAACCTAAGCTAATTTGGGTAAACCTTTTTACATAAACGCTACTTATTAACTTTCTAAAAATAACTTTTCATTTCACATTTTACTTTCTATATTTAGAAAGTCTTTAATAAATATCCAAATTTTACTCACTTCACTTATTTTCAACACGATACCTTTCCCATAAACGCTTAACATAAAATCATTCAACTATTGACGTAGCATTGCATGCAATACGCCATTCTTTTCCATTATCACTATACGTGAACAAATGGAATACTCATCACCAAACACAAATGCACACAAAATGAGATGATCATACTCCTCAAAATGATATCATACACCTATTCAAACCACTTAGCACACATATAATACTCATAGCACATAATAATCACATAAAATGGACTCTTGGCCATTTTTAAAGGTATTACTAACCTGATTAAATCATGGGTGTCACAATCACATAAGTTCATATTTGCACATTCGTCATTTTATATAATGACTTGATGAATTGGCCTAATACCTAGGCATTCATCGCGCTCGCTCTTAATAAAGCATTGGCGATAATTATCACGTATCGTGCTCGCTTACCATGAAGCTTTAGAAAAAAAATTTCATTTTGACACATGAGGTCATACCCATCTGGTTAAATTCTTTGTTTTACCAATCTTGCTAAATAGCCAAGCCACCTCGATAATGAACCCAATGTAATCATGACTAATCCTAACTAATCGAAACTCATTCTTGTGGGCCATTAAGCCATAACCGTCAACAAGGATTTTGGGGATATCTACCCACCTTATCACATCCTCAACTCTCACTCGGGCAATCATACCTATTCACTCACAACCTAAGCCACATCAGGGGCCATACAAATGCGACATAAGCGCTCACTACCATTTAAAAGCACATAGCACATAAGGCACATGTTTCACATAATTCAGCGGCGATTATCCCACTACAAAACACATAATGTCAAAAGATAAATCGAAAACAATTGAGCATCATGGACTTATTGCTCGTTCAACAAAAATAAAAAATTCCAACGTTTTCACATGGCAACTAGCACAATAGGATTGGTCCCAATACATCGCGTAATATCCCAGATGAATCAAATCATCGAATCAAAATAATCACTCACATTCCCAATTTAATATTGTTCGACTTAAGGCGTTGGCTATGTCGGTTATCCCTCCAATAATGGGAACAGACGTCACCATTTTGCTAGTGTTTCCAATTAATTCGCCACTCTTTACGCCCTTGAGTCGCCACGTCATGGAGTAAGGGTCACTACACCTGACCGTAGGTCAAGTATTATATAGCGTCTTATCATAATCCTTGACGATTAAGGTATATTACAACTACACTATCACTACTCTCCATAACGGGGAAAAAGAACTTTCTTTACGGTCATCAGTTGATACAACAATAACAACTCACATTTGATGTAGGAGAAGTCTTCTCCATTTCTCACTTTCAACCTTCTTCACTTTGGGAACCTTATGACCCCGAGAAGATCCCTTCTTAGTGTTGGTATCCCGTTTCTTGGTACTCCACCATTCATCAAATTTTCTCATGACTTTCGGGTATGTCTATGTGTCCATGCTCAATGGCACTCTATACCTTTACTAATCCTTGAGAAATTATCGTTACACAACATACAACATCCAATCTCCACTTCCGACTACCGGTCTATATTACTAAGACCTAGACCTTATTACGTTTCTAGACACACTCATTTCGGACAAATACCGTCGGTGATGTATGCTTAAACACACATCTTTTTAACTTTGAAAAACACTATTAAACAGACTAAAAATGCTAAAATATGGATAATTATCGTGCAAATATGTTTGTTTGGTGTTTTTATGTCTTGTAGGCAAAAATGATTAAAAACAAAGCAAAAAAATGGGAATTATCAGGCTCGATTTGATCAAGTTCAATTATTATTCGAAGCCAAGATGAAGTCATAAAAATTCTCCGAGCATGCCATTAAAAAGAGCACAAGATTACGAGTCTGACGGTGCCTTCATCTTTTTTTGGGCCAGCCCGACCCCATTTATATGGGTCGAACCCACCCATACTATCAAAAGCTCATTTTGTAACAAAACAAGCCCAAGGATTAAATATGAATGCCGCCCAGTTCTGATTGTATGCAAGCTTTGGCCCAATGACTGGAGTTAAGAACCGGTCCATTGCTATTTGAAAACTATAAGATGAAATTTCATTTGAAGTAATAAGAAGCCTCACGTGCATGTTATTAATTCAAGCTACTACACGTGCTCCTCCACTCATATTGTTTCCTCCATACAGCATGCAATACATGGCATCCCTATTCTTTAGCAATACTAAATTGAGATATATAACTGTTGAAGTGAGAAATCAATATTGCTTTGCAGTTTGAAATGGCGAATTAAACATACGCCCTTAAATTAATTTAATTGAGGCGCGTGATACAACCACTCGCACCCCACTATACTTTTTTGCAGCCAAAGAAGCTCCAACACGTGGCCCTCTAATCTCTTGATTCATTTTGATATTTTAAAAAAAGGGTACGAGGTAATGGATCCAAGGCAATTATGGCCTTCCTGGAAATTTCATGCTTTATCAAAATGTCTAATATGCCCCTAGATCTTGGACTTTAATTGGATGTCTCACTGAATGGACAAAATTGCCCTCACCAACTTTGGCTATATAACAACTGTAATACGCAGCAGCTGAAGGGGGATTAATATATTTTAGTAGTAGTAGTGTGTAGTTTAGTTCTCTCAAAAAAACTTAGTTTAGCTTATTTAGTTTATATTTTTAGCTTATTGTATCTTATTGTTCGGCTTATTTAGAATATTTGTAACAGCTTATTTGGCTTATTGGTTAATGAAACATGTTTGAGTTTGGATAAAAAGTGCTTATTGGTTAGCTTATGCTTTTATCTCTTGTCTTCTTTTTTCTCTTTTGCTTATTTTCGTGAAAAGCCTTTCAGTAGCTTATCATAGCTTTTGAATTTCATAGCTTATTTCCACAAGTCGAATAAGCCCTCGTGTAGCTTATTCGACTTAGAAACAAGCTCAAAGTTTCCAAATAAGCTTTGGCTTATTAAATCTTTTTTTCTATTTTCTTTGTTAGCTTATTTCTCAAGCTCGATTCCAACAAATAAGAGAGTTCATAAGTGCTTATTTCACGACTTATTCATTAAGTTTTAAACCTCTTTTAGTTTCGAGAGCTTATTAAGCTTATTGTCTTTTAGCTTATGTTATAAAACTCTTAAGCTATTTTGTGTTAGCTTAACCATAGCTTATTTTCTTTTAACACTTTTCGTAGCTTATCATATCATCTTAAAACTGTTTTAGAATTCGTAGCTCATTTCCCTTTTCAAAACTTATTTTCGAGGGCCTTGTTAAGTGGCTTATTAAACCGTAGTTTACTTTTCTTAGTTAAAATAGTTTTTAGCTTATTAAATCCTTTCTTATCATTTTCATTAGCTTATTAAACTTGAAGCTTATTTTTTTTGGTAGCTTATTTAGAAGCGTAGCTTATGTTTAAAAACACAACCAAAGCTTAGCTTATTTTGTTAGTTTAGCTTATTAAAGATGTTTTCGGCTAGGGAGATTTAGCTCTTCACTAAAAAGTTTTTATTATTATTATTTTTTTTATCAAAAGTCTTATTTTCAAAAAAAGCAAAACAGTTTGAAAACGTGTAGTAAGCAAAACACGTCTATTTATAGTTTCAGTTTGTTAAACGAAATTGTAGTACGAGTTATCCAAAGTTTTGGGCTGGCCCAACAGTGTTTGATCGAAATCAGTTTGTAAGAATTGATTTCCTCGAAAACAGATTTGTAAAAATTCATTTAAATAAAGTTTTTTTAATTAGTTTAAAAGCTTTATATAGATTATTATATTTTTGCCTTAACTCTTCTTGTTTTGCGATGACAAATTCAGTTCAACTCTTAGGCGAGGAGCTTATGGGTCTTTTAAGCTTATTTTACTACTTAAGTTTTAAGCTTTTTAAGTTTTTACTTAGCTAATTAGTGAATAAAGCTCAAAACTTTATTAGCTAATTAGATATTTAGAATCTAATAAAGTTATAAACTTTAGTGTTTAATTAAGTTTACTAGATCGGGTGGTTTATATTCGTCTCCATTTTCTTCAATCGGGTTGTTCCTCCTTTTCCATTTTCATTAATTTGTAGTTTTAGCTTAATTAGTTTAATATGTTTGTTATTATTGTTATGCTTATTATTGTTCGTTTAGTTGCCATGTTTAGTGAGTAGATTTTCTCATATGCTTGTTAAGTGTTAAATTGCTTAGTGAATTAAGTGTGATTAATAAAAAAAGGAAAATATTGATTAGTAATTTTTATATTACTTAAATTATTGTTTTGGTTATTCGAGCAGGCAAAAACCGTAAGAATAATTAGGCATTAATTTAGTAATCGATATCTTAATAAGAGTTGTTTTCAATATAAGCCAACGTTGTGAGAAGATAATTTGTTAGAAAGATATTGGTTCATCAATAGGGACTTAATTGCATGTTTAATTCACACTTAAGGATCTAATAAATACACTTAGCAAGCATATCTTTTATAATATATCATTTTTTGTTTATTTGCTTGCTATTTGCTATCTAGTTTTTATGTAGTTTATTTTTATTAAATTTTTTTAGTTTTAAAACCAAAAACAAAAATATTTGACATTTAAGCATCAAACAAGATACTTTCGTGGATTTCAAATTCATCTCTCGTCGGGATACGACATCCGGGAGATAAAACTATTAATTTTCCTAAAGTAATTGTCATATCAAACGGGATACTCTCTATACTATTACTAATTTGGTATTTTAATATATTATATATATATTTTTTATATCGAATCAGTTTTTGGCGCCGCTGCCGGGGAGAGGTATACGATCTACACGTGGTGTTTCGAAGTTGATGTCTTCAAGATCCTTTCTTCAGAAAGTTTATTTTCGTACTTATTAAAAATATAAAAATCCAAAAAATATTTTCCTTCTTATTTTATTTTTTCTTTTCTTTTTATAAATATTAAAAAATATCAAAAGTATTTTTAAGTTTATTATCTTTATAAAAAAATTCTAAATAAATTTTCTCCTTTATCCTCTTATTTCATTTAATTTTTTATCTTCTTATCCTCCTATTTGTTTAATTCTAATGTCGTCATACAACCGACGTGGTTGTTTCAAGTGTGGAGGTCCGTTTGGCGGTTTATTTTGTCGACAGTGTACTTGTGTGCGGTGTAGAAGAAATTATATGGATGAAGTTTGTTTTATATGTTGTGTTACATTCGTCAATGATTTAAATCCGAATTCTTTCAATGATTCTCCAAACTTTTTCAACCACCCTCCACAACCCCAGATGTATTCTTGTGAGTTATGTGGAAACGATGCTCATTATGGTTACGATTGTCCACCACAAGTCCCGCTTGTCTATGAGCCAGAACCGTGTTACAATCAAAACTTTGATAATTCTCCACAAACTTTACCTAATTTTCAACAACAATTTCTTTGTTGTACCCGTTGTGGGGGTCCTCATGAGACTTTTCAATGTTAAAAACTGGAATTCTATGAGCCTAATTTTTGCTATAATTCTAATTCTTTCCGTTTTGACTAATATTAACCCCCGCAATATTCCGTCACTCATCAACCTCCTCAAGAAAAAAGTATGGCGAAATTGATTCTTGAAGCGAAACTTCCTCAAGCTTTGCAAGCTCTTTGTGAAAAGTTAAATAAATACATTCAAGAAAAGCAAGAAGAAAAGAATATTGCAGAAGAGCAGGAAGCTAAAGTTAGTTCTCAATATTGGAAGCCTCCTATTTTCTATGATGACGATGATGACGATGACGAGGAAAGTTCTATTCCTTTGAGAGATATTATTTTTGAACTTCCTCTGTCAGTTGCAATCGCACCCGACTTACCGATTACGGACTCTCTCATAATGGAGGATGAAATAAGTCTAGTGTTAAGGACCTTAACCTAACCCCAAGTGAGTCAGAGGATTTATTCGAGGATTTGTCAGTGTATTTAACCGATTATGAAAGTGAGTATGATATGCCCGTTTGTGACAACCGTGATTTAACCAGGTTAGTGATGCCTTTAGAAATTGCTAAGAGTTTATTTTGTATGATTTCTGGTGTGCTATGTGTCATATATGTGTGCTAAGTGGTTTGAATAGGTGCATGAAATCATTTTGAGGTGTATGGGCATCTCATTTTGATGTTCGGTTGTGTTTGGTAATGAGTATTCCATTTGTTCACGTTTAGTGATAATAGAAAGCAATAGCGTATAGCATGTAATGCTACGTCAATGATTTGATGATTTAGTGTTAAGCGTTTATGAGGAATGTAGCGTAATGGAAATAAATGGAGTGAGTGAAATTTGGTTAATTATAGAAGACTTTCTAAATATAGAAAGTGAAATGTGAAATGAAAAGTTATTTTTAGAAAGTTAAGTAGTTGCGTTTATGTGAAAAGGTTTGCCCAAATTAGCTTAGGTTTTTATAAAAACTTAAGGTAATAAAGATAATTAGTTAATTAATAATAAAATAAAAAATATATATATATATATGAGGAGGAGAATGAAATTGTATAGAAAAATATAAAAAAAATTAATTAATTAATAAGGGAGGTGATTTGGATCGGTCATAAAGAAAGAAAAAAAAGAGAAACAAATCTGATTACAATTAGGATTCTAGGTAGTATAAATATAAGGTCAATAAATCCCTAAATCACTTTTCTCTCCCCTATCCCTTTGTTTGGCCGATCCATCAAGAGAAGAAAAAAAAGTTTTTTTTTATCAAGAACAAGTTTAGGTATGTTTCAATTAAGCTTTTGTTTAGTTAATCATTAATTTAATTCATGTAACAAGAGTTATGGTAGATCTAGGGTTTCATGATATTCTATAAATTAAAGTTTATAATTTACTTAGGGTTCTTAGTAATCAATTAGATGCGAGTTGGTGTAATCGTTAGGGTTTAGATAGCGTTAGAACTTGACTTAGGTTTGAGCAGAATTTAGGGCTGTGTTATTTCGTGAATATCTAGAGGTTAGAATCATGAATTGATGTGATTCCGGTGTCTATGATGTAGCTCAGAGAGTCTAGTTTCCAGAACATCCGGCCTCGAAAGTTTTTAAGGTCGGAAAGTCATTCAAAAGTTGGTTACACCAAATATGGTCAAAACAGTAAATACGAGTCAGATTTAGGTTAGATTACGAGGTGTAAAACCCCTACTTAAAATTCGAATTAGGATTAGCCAACCTACAGGAGTTTAGTTCTATGTGTCTATTAAAAATCCCCCAAAGGATAGCTTCTGATTTTGAGTCTAAGTATGGTTTTAGGTCCAAACTTTTTAGTGTTCGATCAGATCCGAAACTGAGTAGTTAAAAGTTTGATTTTATTTGGGGCACATAGGAAGGGAAATAAATTAGTGGAAAAATCATGGACATAGTAAACTCGTGATATTGAACCTGTGATTTTTGGTAAAATTTATAAAGGTCAGTAGGTGGGGTTTAGAAAATGGTGCATTTTTAGGTAAATTGTTGAACATTGAAAAAGTATGTAAACGAATTGGTAAATGTCGGGCATGGTGTTGGGGTGACCCATGAGGGTAATTAAACACCTTAGACATCCATCATATGATTGTTATATGTGCTTAAGCTTTTGCCTTAGTAGCTTGTAACACGTGTTGTTTTGTTGTTTAGATTTATGCTAGTGTTTGTGGAAGCTGCAAAGCAACCAGGTGAGTTTCATAGCCCCTTTTCTTATATTTTCTTGGGGTGAAAATGATGCTATGAGTTTAAATATTTTTAGTTGCTATGATTATGTGTTATGTGGTTATTGGTTGTGATGTGATACGCTCCATGGCTTTGTGATCAATTGGAGTTGTTTTGAGGTATGTGAGTTCGGTTGGAGAGTGGTGTTTACTACTCAATCAAATCCAACTGAAGGGTTGAAATAATACTCAATGATGTGTTGGTCCAGGCCTAAGTATAAGTTCCAGCTGGTAGACTTTTAGGTGCATAAGTGACATATTTTGGAGCGGATGAGTACGCCTACTTAGTGTTGTGATATGAGATCGGATGGGTACGCCTACCCTGTGTATGGTTGTTATGAATTGTTTTAGTAATCACAACAATTGTATGAAAGTTTTATATGTGTCTTAAACCTATGACTCTCACCAACATTATGTTGACATTTAAGCATCATTTTCAGGTGAGCATCATGGGAATAAGATAGAGAGAAGTGGCTAGAAAGATGAAATAAGTCTAGTGTTAAGGACCTTAACCTAACCCCAAGTGAGTCAGAGGATTTATTCGAGGATTTATCCAATAATGAAAGTGAGTGTGATGTGGCTGTTTGTGATGATTCTTCTCCTAATTTTACGACTTTCTCAAATCCTCTCTTTGATTCTAACGACGACTTTACCTCTAGTGACGACGAGTTATTTTCTAAGGAGGACGTTCCAAAGGAAAATTTCAAAGTTTATTCGAACCCTCTTTTTAAATTTGTTGAAGAAATCATTTCTAGTAAGATATATCCACTTTATTATGAGATCGATTCAATTCCACAAGGAAATGATAATGATCATTTTAATGCCGAGTCTGATTTTATAGAATCTTTGCTTAATAGAGATACTTTGATGGTTTCTTCTCCTAAGATTGACTCTCTTCTCAAGGAGTTCTCTGATGAACTCACTCATATCGATTTGATTCCACCTGGAATTGATGAAGCCGACTTTGATCCAGAGGAAGATATTCGTCTTGTTGAGAAATTGTTATATGATTATTCATCTCCTCTACCTCCGAAAGAACTTAATTCTAAAATTTCTGATGCTATTATAATCTTTCTCCCCATCTCCTATCCTCATCGAGGATAGTGACTCTCTTATGGAGGAGATTGACATATTTCTTACTCTAGATGACTCGATACCACCAGGTATTAAGAATGACGACTATGACTCGGAGGGGGATGTTCTTTTTCTTGAAGAATTACTTAACAATGATTCTATTCCTGAGTATGAATCATTTCATGTTGATTTTTATAATGTTCCATCATCTCCTCGTCCTCCTGAAAAACCTCCAGATGATGATGTTTACTTTGATATTGAGCCCGATATGGGAGTTTTGACTACAAAAGTGGTGGATGATATTTCTGATAATTCGACAAGAGAACTTTATGTTTATGTGCCTAATGTTTTACCCACCCTTCCCACCCTTTATCCAGTGTTTAACACTTTGCTTCCATTTTCATCCGAAAATGAGGACAAAGTTTTTAATCATGGAATTCTCATTTCTAAAGAGGAGAAATCTCCTCATCTTCTATCTCATTGAGGCTTTAAAGTTTTTCAGCTTATTAATGATTTTGAAAGCCCGATGATGATTTATGTAAGGGACATTCCTATCTTGGATGTTCCTTATCTCCATTTCTATCCTCATTGACCAAATCAAGTATGAGGGATCGAGTCAGGCTCAAGACTCGGTTTACAAAAACAAGCACTTCTCGGGAGGCAACCCGTGTCTTTTCGTCTTTCTATTTTCTTAATAAATAAGTGTGTGATTTTATAGCCTAAGTGTGGGGGCGTGCTTCTTTCTTTGGTGTGTGGTACCGTTTTTGCAGGATTCCTTAAGATTTTTTTGTAGGTTTCCGTAAAAAAATTCGTAAAAAGGACCCCGTGTTGTTTTCTATCTCCAATCATTCCGGTCTTCGATTTCTACTTATTTTTGGATCCTCAATCTTCGATCATGTATATATTTATAGATATATATATATATATATATAGTATATATTATATTATTTATATATATATATTATATATTGTGTTTTCCCCATTCAACTTGGTAATTGTTTGCATTTGCCTTTTTGTACCTGATTGTCAGGAGTGGGTATTAAAAAACAACGATGTGATTATTCTTTGTTGAAAATTTTTGAGTGCTAATGCTCCATTCTAGGTGAATGTTCGTGGTTGGGGATTTCTGCTGAAATATGATTCTTACCTATGCCTGTATGTGTTCACCCGGCAACCCCGTTTTTTGACCAATATTTTTAAAAATTTTTTTATTGTTGGTATTGAATCACATGTTCTCCTTCATTACTCGACACCCAGTTTTTTATTAATTTATGATATATATATAAAAAAATAATAATATATAAAAGTGGGAAAAAAAAAATGATGAAAATATAAAAATATATAAATAAGTAGGCCCGTAGAATTAGGTAGCTTTTGACTTGACCGAGTTTTAAACTCTAACTTTCCCCTTAGCTTTCGAGACTTAGCGTTTGCTTAACTTTAAATTTTTGCAAAGAAACAAAAAATGATAGAGTTGAATATAAGTTAGATGCTTATGCGTGGTGTCTAGATTTGGATACTCTTAGAGCTAATAAGAGGTACTTGTGGGCTTTTTGCTCCACACCAGCATTAATAAACGTTATATTATTGTTAAAAATATAAATTAAAGTTACTTTGGTTTTGCGAGTCTTATTTAGATCCCTTCGTAGAGATTCCTTCTGGTGAAAGTAAGGTACACATCGAGGTTTTGTCAGTGTTGTGGGGAAATAGACTCCTAGACCATGGTCGGCTCGCATACCGATGTGACAGTTGTTAAAAGACCATAGGACTTGAAATTTGGCTATAATAATAATAGGTATGTAATAAACCGAAGCCGAAATAAGACCACTACCTCTTGCCGGCTCACAATCGATGTGGTAGTCATTTAAAGGGTAGAGGTATGAATAATAATAAAAACTATGGGCTGATAAAGGTTTACTGTCTCTGGTTGGTTCACTGCCGATGTGGCAGTCTTCAAAATAAGGCCCATAGCAAGAATAATAATCTGAGACTGATAAAAGTTTGTTGCATCTTGCCGGCTCACAACCGATGTTGCAGCCTTTAAAAAGGTCGAGTATCTCCTGGTCGAAATAAGACTCTTGGACCATAGTCGGCTCGCATACCAATGTGGCAGTTGTTTAAAGGACCAGGAGGTTTAATAATGTTGCAATAATAATAATAAAGCCAAATTTTGACTTCGGGGTTATCTAAATAAAGCCTCCATCTCTGGACTCGTAGTTGAGTTATTTCGGATGAAATAAAAGGATAACCCCTAAATCATGCGAAATTAGAACCTTAATATGGACCTTATTCTCACCATATTGTCTCTTTAGGAAAGGATTTCAAACTAATTATGGTTTAAACCGGACACCTTTATGATAATAAGAACATAATTTATTTGTCACCAATAATAATAATAATAAAATCCTTAGAGGATTTAGGAATAAGGGAGCGAAAAGTATCTGCGTTTACACAATTAGCATTTTTGAGTAGTGTTAGCATCTAACCTTATATTTGGCCGTGATTTCGTTTTAAGCTTAGTTTGGGGATTGTGAAAAGTCAAGGATGATGAACTCTAGTTCTTTATGCCTCTTAAATGAATTTAATAAAAAAATTATCTAGTTTTAATCTTTTATTGAATAAGTGGTTAAAACGGGGGCGCTTTAGAAATAAATGTTTTTTGAACCTTCTTAATGGACCTTTTCTGTTCTTGTTTAATTGTGAGGGGTTATAAGTTAAAGTGGGATTAAATTATTTCTTTCCGGGCGTATTATATAAACATTGCATGTGGGACCAACAATGGCTTAATGTGGAGGAATTTGATGTATGCTTAAACACACATCTTTTTAACCTCAGAAAACATTATTAAACGGATTAAAAACGCTAAAATATGGATAATTATCATGCAAATATGTTTGTTTGGTGTTTTTATGTCTTGTAGGTAAAAAGGATTGAAAACAAAGAAAAAAACGGGAATTATCAGGCTCGATTTGATCAAGTTCAATTATTATTCGAAGCCAAGACGAAGTTATAAAAATTCTCCGAGCATGCTATTAAAAAGAGCACAAGATTACGAGTCCGACGGTGCCTTCATCTTTTATTAGGTAGGCCCGACCCTATTTATATGGGTCGAACCGACCCATACTATCAAAAGCTCTTTTTGTAACAAAACAAGCCCAAGGATTATATATGAATGCGGCCCAGTTCTGATTGTATGCAAGCTTTGTCACAATGACTAGAGTTAAGAACCGGTCCATTGCTATTTGAAAACAATAAGATGAAATTTCATTTGAAGTAATAAAAAGCCTCACGTGCATGTTATTAATTCAAACTACTACACGTGCTCCTCCACTCACATTGTTTCCTCCATACAACATGCAATACGTGGCATCCCCATTCTTTAGCAATACTAAATTGAGATATATAATTGTTGAAGTGAGAAATCAATATTGCTTTGCAGTTTGAAATGGCAAATTAAACACACGCCCTCAAATTAATTCAATTGAGGCGCGTGATACAACCACGTGGCCCTCTAATCTCTTGATTCATTTTGATATTTTAAAAAAAGGGTACGAGGTAATGGATCCAAGACAATTGTGGACTTCTTGGAAATTTCGTACCTTATCAAAATGTCTAATATGCCCCTAGATCTTGGACTTTAATTGGATGGCTCACTGAATGGACAAAATTACCCTTACCAACTTTGGCTATATAACAAATGTTATATGCAGCAGCTGAAGGGGGATTAGTATATTTTAGTAGTAGTAGTAGGTAGTTTATTTCTCAAAAAAAAACTTAGCTTAGCTTATTTAGTTTATATTTTCAGCTTATTGTATCTTACTGTTCGGCTTATTCAGAATATTTGTAACAGCTTATTTGGCTTATTGGTTAATGAAACATGTTTGAGTTTAGATAAAAGGTGCTTATTGGTTAGCTTATGCTTTTATCTCTTGTCTTCTTTCTTCTCTTTTGCTTATTTTTGTGAAAAGCCTTTCAGTAGCTTATCATAGCTTTTGAATTTCACAGCTAATTTCCATAAGTTGAATAAGCCCTCGTGTAGCTTATTCGACCTAGAAACAAGCTCAAAGTTTCCAAATAAGCTTTGGCTTATTAAATCTTTTTTTTTCTATTTTCTTCGTTAGCTTATTTCTCAAGCTCGATTCGAACAAATAAGAGAGTTCATAAGTCCTTATTTCACGACTTATTCATTAAGTTTTGAACCTCTTTTAGTTTTGAGAGCTTATTAAGCTTATTGTCTTTTAGCTTATGTTATAAAACTCTTAAGCTATTTTGTGTTAGCTTAAGCGTAGCTTATTTTCTTTTAACACTTTTCGTAGCTTATCATATCATCTTAAAACTGTTTTAGAATTCGTAGCTTATTTCCCTTTTTAAAACTTATTTTCGAGGGCCTTGTTAAGTGGCTTATTAAACCGTAGTTTACTTTTCTTAGTTAAAATAGTTTTTAGTTTATTAAATCCTTTCTTATCATTTTCATTAGATTATTAAACTTGAAGTTTATTTGTTTTGAGTAGCTTATTTAGAAGCGTAGCTTATGTTTAAAAACACAACCAAAGCTTAGCTTATTTTGTTAGTTTAGCTTATTAAAGCTGTTTTAGGTTAGGGAGATTTAGCTCTTCACTAAAAAGTTTTTTTAATATTATTTTTTTATCAAAAGTCTTATTTTCAAAGAAAGCAAAACAGTTTGAAAACGTGTAGTAAGCAAAACACGTCTATTTATAGTTTCAGTTTGTTAAACGAAATTGTAGTACGAGTTATCCAAAGTTTTGGGCTGGCCCAACAGTGTTTGATCGAAATCAGTTTGTAAGAATTGATTTCCTTGAAAACAGATTTGTAAAAATTCATTTAAATAAAGTTTTTTTTTAAATTAGTTTAAAAGCTTTATATAGATTATTATATTTTGCCTTAACTCTTCTTGTTTTGCGATGACAAATTCGGTTCAACTCTTAGGCGAGGAGCTTATGGGTCTTTTAAGCTTATTTTACTACTTAAGTTTTAAGCTTTTTAAGTTTTTACTTAGCTAATTAGTGAATAAAGCTCAAAACTTTATTAGCTAATTAGTTATTTTGAATCTAATAAAGTTATAAACTTTAGTGTTTAATTAAGTTTACCAGATCGGGTGGTTTATATTCTTCTCCATTTTCTTCAATCCGGTTGTTCCTCCTTTTCCTTTTTCATTAATTTGTAGTTTTAGCTTAATTAGCTTAATATGTTTGTTATTATTGTTATGCATATTATTGTTCGTTTAGTTGCCATGTTTAGCGAGTAGATTTTCTCATATGCTTGTTAAGTGTTAAATTGCTTAGTGAATTAAGTGTGATTAATAAAAAAGGGAAAATATTGATTAGTAATTTTTATATTACTTAAATTATTGTTTTGGTTATTCGAGCGGGCAAAAGCCGTAAGCATAATTAGGCATTAATTTAGTAATCGATATCTTAATAAGAGTTGTTTTCAATATAAGCCAACGTTGTGAGAAGATAATTTGTTAGAAAGATATTGGTTCATCAATAGAGACTTAATTGCATGTTGAATTCACACTTAAGGATCTAATCAATACACTTAGCAAGCATATCTTTTATAATATATCGTTTTTTGTTTAATTGCTTGCTATTTGCTATCTAGTTTTTATGTAGTTTATTTTTATTAAATTTTTAGTTTTAAAACCAAAAACAAAAATATTTGATATTCAAGCATCAAACAAGATACTTTCGTGGATTTCAAATTCATCTTTCGTCAGGATATGACATTTGAGAGATAAAACTATTACTTTTCCTAAAATAATTGTCATATCAAATGGGATACTCTCTATACTATTACTAATTTGGTATTTTAATATATTATATATATATTTTATATCGAATCAGTCGACATTTTCTCTCTGGAATGACTCGGTCAAAACAACTAACATGAGGCTCTCTCCTTGTAGTTAATTCAAAACGAAAATTATTTGCATAAGAATCCATCGTATGGGTAAAAATTCTTTTCTCTTTTGAGAAATCCATCCCGAACCATCTTTCCAAAATCTGACATTTTAAAGGTGACGATTTATCCGACATAACATGATTCTTCCTGAGTTATGCATAGTTGATCAAGTTATGCATAATTGAGGACCAAACGACGACATGTCCTTCTTCGTCAAAACAATTCATTACTACACGTTACACGCGTAAGCCATTTTCTTTAACATATGCATACTCTTATACATCATGCTAAAAGAAAATAAGAAAAAGAAAAGAAGAAAAAGAAAAGCAAATTTTTTTAGAAAAATTCATTTGAAACCGTAGGGTCAGTTTATGAAATTTGAAAACATATTTTTCCCACTGTTTACACAAATAATTTATACAACAGAAATTAGTACAATTCGTGCAACGACATTCATTCAACACACGAATTTGTTATCGCGATCCACAGTTTTAAAATTATTATCAATTTACAAGACATCATTTATATAGTTCGGTCAACGGTCATAGCAAGTAACGACAATACCCACTCATAGACTATGCAAACAAGTAACATACGCATGCGAAAGATTCGCCAATCGAAGCCACCTAACACTCGTGGTCAAATCAATCTCCTACAAGCCGAGTGCCTCGGGGGTAACCACGACCTCCTAGCTTCACTCATAGTACAACATACGCAATGACACCTCCTCATAACTCATAACCGAGAACAATTACAACAATCATAATAACAACGCCAAAAATATCATACATACGTACCAACTTCCCCCAAAAAGGGATACATTATTGGCTTTCAAAGCCAGTATATCCAACCGTAACGGTTCTAAGTTTCCAATACATAAACTACATATACATGAATTCTCCTAGAGTTCTAAATCAAAAGATATAGCTAAAGAGTGCACAATCACCACGCCGGTGATAAGATAAAACTCTAAGGCAACGATAACCTCAATCTAATAAACCTAAATCTTGAAATCCTCATACTTACTAGTCCGTGGACGATAAAAGTATGAGGTTTTCGTCTATGGAAAGCATTTCGAGTCTAATTTCCAGAAAAATAGGGCCCACTGCCCAGAAAGTTTTGTATCCAAGGTGAAATTACCATTTTACCCGTATTTATCAAAGCCACCATTTTTCTAAAATTTTATCGCTCTACTAAACTGGGTGTATCTCCTAAACTGTGTGTCCGCAAAAGCTAAAATGACCGCTTAAATCTAAGTTTGTTCGATATCTAGAACTTACAGTTTTACTCATTTAGGTGTTGCTATATAAGTTTTTGAACTTATTACTCATTCAAATTCTGGTCTTAATTTTTGACTAGTTTTGCCATTTCGGCGATATCTCATTCGTCGGGCGTCGATATGACTCCATCCAAATTCTTACATGTACCTAAGAGGTTTCTCTACCTCCTAGTATAATTTCCTAGGTCTTCATAGACCAAAAATATTTTTAAACGTATCCAACAAGCTGCTATCCCAAAGAAATCCCCAAATAAATTTTGGCAAATTTTTGTAGTTTACGAAAATGAGCGTAATTTGAAATTTATTGATGATTTTGGTGTGAAACCAATTGAAGGTGATAGCCCTAAGAGCCTTCTACAGGTACCTAATTTTTATTTTGAAAACTTATTAAAAAAATATAGAGTTATGCTGCTTTTCCCAACGGTATACCAGATTTGACTAGTTTTTATAAAAACGATGATATCTCACTCATCCGAAAGAGTTAAAATTCTATCCAACTCTATGTACCTTAAACATGTACCAATATCTCAATTGGATTTTCTAAGTTCCCTAAGACCAAAAATAATTTATAATCAACCCCACAACCTGCTGGTTACAAACTGCCATAAAATCCATTTCAAAATCCAACCAAACACCATTTTAATTCCTCCAAACGCCAATACAAAGCCATACCCAATGACTCAAAACTCTTTCAAACACAAAAACTCATAGATTTCCAGAATCAAACATTTCATAACTTACTAAGTAGAGGTTGATAAGAGAGAATCAAAACACAACACCAACTTTATTCAAAAGTTCCAAAAATAGCCGTTTCCAAGTGACACGTTACACGAGAATAAGTTAATAGTCATTTTACAAAACAATGAGGGTTCATGGGATGTTAGGTTTACAGAATTGATGAGACAAAAAAGCAACATAATGAAACATAAGGACTAAATCTGCAGGATCAGAATTCTACAAGCTGGTGGAGAATTATGAAGATCTGGTCAAAGATTTACAAGATAAAGATTAGGAAAGTATTTAAATTGGTTTAATTAGTTTCCTTATCTTATTGATTTACTTCCTTTGTAAGTCTTAATCTCTCCCTATATAAAGAGATCATACATATAGGTTTACTGCATCTCAGAAACATAGAACTCTCCCAATGAGAGTCTAGAAAAACGTGTGTGTGTACATGTTTAGTTAGTAGTTAGATTAATAGTTAGTTAGTTAGTAGCTCCAAGGTATAGAATTAGGGTAAGGTGGAAACGTATGGAATAAAAACCTTGTTTGATAATATATTGTTCTTTATATTTTGCTACATATTTATATTATCTGTAAAACATATCCTAGATGGGCTTAAAACAATCTCCACAATTGGTATTAGAGCCTGGTGGCTCTCGATCTAGGATCTACAAGTTGTTTCTATGTCGTGTTTTAAAGATTAAGAAGAGATGAAATTCTGTTTTTGGTCATAGTATCAAAATTGGTGAATTAGGGTTTTCACCGAACCATAATTTAATAAAACAGTTTTCGTGTAGAAGTTATGTTGCTAGAATAATCATCTTGGTGATTTTAAAGGTTTTAACATTCTTGATTATGTTTCATTATGTTTAGTTTTGTAACGAAACCCTACTGTTTGTTTGTTATCTCTTGATGATCAAATTGTGCCTACTAGAAATCCTAACCTCTAGTAGGGTTTAATTGTCTTTTGGTTATCTTAAAATTGGTTACATAGTGTATTATTGAAGACAAGAAAAAGATGAATGATGTCTACTAGAAGGTTATGATTTTTGATAGTGGGATTTGAGTGATAAAATTCCTATAGGTACAGGTTGATGGTTTGTGTATTCGTGGATAGTATTTCTCGATCAAGGTTAGCAGTTAATACTGCCAAGGTTACTACTTAATATTGTTCCTTGAAGAATTCTTACTACTGCTCGTTCATGTTTAATATTGCTTGTTACAAATTTGTACTGCCAAGAGAATCCAAATTTGTGACACATTAGCGACAGTTTTGTAACAGATAAAGTGTCGCTAAAAACATGGGAGGAAGGAGAATGCACATTAGTGACAGCTTTGTGACAGATAAAGTGTTTCTAATTGTTAAATTTTTAGTACTGCTTCTTTAAAGAGTTTATACTGCTTGCTCTTGGTTTATGTTTATGATGCTGTCACGATACTATGCTGTCATGGTACTAACAAGGTGGATTTGAAGGCGCACACAATGACTCAAGTTGGGTACGTATATGTTTCTAACGGTTTTAATTATTTGGAATTGAATTTGTTTATGAAAAGGATCAAAGTGTTTACACATTGTACTGCCAAACGGGATTCATTATGTTTATACTACTGCAAAAAGTTATTACTGTCCGTTGAATTTTAGTACGGCCATTGGAAAGTTTATACTGCTAGTTGATAAATTAGTACCACTGGCAATAAAAGTTTGTACTGCCAGTTCTGGTAGATATCGAATGACACACACATGATGGATGTCGGACAAAACAGAAACACAACATTTGGTTTTTGGTGTTTACTGTTTGATTTCTAGATTTTGGTTTATATATTCTTAACTGATTTTAAAGGCTTATATTTATTGGTTTAAATGGTTACGAAGATGATTAATTATCGCTTATTTGGAGTTGAAGTGGAGTTTCACAGGTTTATGTTTTATCATATCTCAAATGGCTAACAACATTTGGAGGTCACTTGTTCGTGCTTACAATGCTGTGACAATGACTTGTCAAAATCTAGCAAAGGTGTGTGATTTTTCTTACGGTGCTCAATGCTCACATTTGCTATCACTTAGTATGTGTCTCATAGAAGATGATGATTTTGTCAAGAGGTTGCGATCTACTTATATTTCACAGATTTATTTATAAGTTTAACGTCACGTGGATAGTACAAGATATAAGACACAAGTTTGGGTAGTTCTACTTCAGCATCAAGTTCGTTATACTTAGTTTTCTTCATCAGTAATCATTACATAGAGCTTACAGAAATGAAGATTCAAGAAATGGTTAACATATGGGTTTCAGGGGAAGCTTATTGTCAAAAATGTTTAACCATCAGGATATGTTCATGCACCACTTGAGATGAAGTGTTTCGTTACTACTGCTGATCAATATTACTACTACTAGTTTACATTTCTACTGCTCAGATTCATTTTTCTTATTGTGCGTAATGGTAGGCAATTTGAGTATTGGAAGGCTGGATTAGTAGTTGTAGTATATAATTTGTAGCTGTTATGATCCAAGTTGCATATCTTTAGAAGACCCCTATTTGATGATTACAATAAGGGGAAGAAGACTAGAAAGATATGATTTGCAGCTTATTATGTGTGGTGGCATGATCATAAGTTAAGGGGAAGCAGTTTATAAGGAAGTTTGTTTCATTCAGGGAAATCTATGATCTCAACTTCAGGGGATATTCGTGCAAGAATTTGTTTGTTTTGTCATCATCAAATAGGGGAAGATTGTTAGGTTTACAGATTTGATGAGACAAAAGAGAAACAGAATAAAACATAAGGACTAAATCGTCAGGATCAAAATTCTACAAGCTGGTGGAGAATTATAAAGATTTGGTTAAAATTTTACAAGATAAAGATTAGAAAAGTATTTAAATTGGTTTAATTAGTTTCCTTATCTTATTGATTTACTTCCTTTGTAAGTCTTGATCTCTCCCTATATAAAGAGATCATACACATAGGTTTACTGCATCTCAGAAACATAGAACTCTCCCAATGAGAGTCTAGAAAAACGTGTGTGTGTACACGTTTAATTAGTAGCTCCAAGGTATAGAATTGGGGCAAGGTGGAAACGTATGGAATAAAACCTTGTTTGATAATGAACTGTTCTTTATATTCCGCTGCATATTTATATTATCTATAAAACATATTCTAGATGGGCTTAAAATGATCTCCACATAGGATGACATATAAAAGTCACACTCCCATCAACTGGAAAATGTCAAAACAATAGGTTACGAAACAACATATGCGATTCAAAAGCAGTGGGAAAATATTCAAACTCGGAGTCAAACAATAAATCACCCAATGGGATCGACAAACTACGACGAATCAATATCATCAAAAGATGAAAAGTAAAGTCGCAAAAAAGTTTCGAAGATAATCATATAACAACGATGTTTTCATCATGTATCAAAATGATTTTATCATATCACATCGAAATGTTTAAAGAAATTAAACTCTTCGCAAGAAGCGAATGTCAAGATATATATAATCGTACACCATAGAATGGATGCCGTATATATATATATGTATTCATACACGTATATAATTATTACTTATGCCAAGTGTTACCCACTTGTTACGCACATAATTTCCAATCAAATATACCACATAAAGCACATAAGGGATCGTGAAAGATGCGCACGTTGATATCGTACAACGGTGAACGACTCGTAATTTTTTTTGAAAACAGTTATAGTTCAGGCGTTGAAAAAGACCTAGTTCGCTATAACTAGTGCTCTGGATACCATTCTATAACATCCCCAAAATACAATACGCAGCGGAATACAACATTTAGGGTGCTACATCACGATACAATAACACAAGTCATAACAAACAACTATAAAAGAGATGTTTGTTAAATAAATTTCATTTATTTCATTTGAAAATAATCAGAGTACAAAGGTCCCAAAATATTTGTAAAAAAATTATTTCTACATGTCACATCACGACTTCATGTCTAAAATATTTATTTCATTTATTGACACAAGTTCATCGAGTCACCGTCCTTGATATCCGCGTTCTGTCCCATCCAAGCCATCTTCAATACCTAAATCTGGGATACACACTTAAAAACGTCAACAAAACGTTAAGTGAATTCATAGAGTTTACACAACAATTTGAACGCATATTTGGTTCCACAAAACAACCATAACATTGCTCATATGGAAAGTTACATAATGATTTTCAACTAAATGAGCTCGTGTACCGAAACCTAACACATTCATCCCGCAGGATAAAATAATGACCGGGAAATATGCCACTTCCCCTAATACTAATCACAAAATGTCCGTTACAGGGTGCCACCAACGGATTCAAACCCCGGATAGGGTTGTCAAACCCAATAGATCTATTTAATGCATTAGCGTTTACCTACAACTAGGCAACTAACGGTCACACAGTGAAAGGCATATACAAAATAGTAAATGGAATCACATCACGTATCAAAAACACATTGCGTTCACTTTCCAAAACAAGCATTATCCCCTCGCGGGTTTATAAAACATTCAAAAACATGTGAAGAGTTGGAACGTGAATTACGGGCTGATAAGGACACCAATGAGAGAATTTTGAAAGAAAAAGATAAAATTCAAAGTGATTTTTTTCAAAATTGAAAATGAAAAGCTAATAATTCAACATGAAACTCAGTTAGCAAAAAAGTCTTTTAAAGACAAAGAAGATCGATATCTTGAAGATATTGTTGATCTCGAAGAGAAACTGAGTTCTCATGATCGAATTGTTTATAAAATGGGTCAATCAATTCAAACAATTCACATGTTCGAAAAACAACCAAATAAAGTTTATGATCCTTTTTCTAAAAGTTGGGTTGGGTTACAAAAATCCCGAACGTCTCAAGAAAGCCATTGTAGCATAACCAAAAATGTACCATGGTGAAATGCTTTAAAAGTGTAATTACGAATAGTGATACACCTGATTCAAAGGAAACATATGATGGATGCTTAAGAAAGTCTATTGAAAATGAGAAACAACAATTGGTTTCAACTAACTAAGAAAATTAAATGCACTTTATGAAACATTTGTTCCTCAACAAGAACCTTCTGTTGAACAAACATATTTTTCAATTCCTTCTACTTCTAATAATGGTTCTGAGTCAAAAGAAGTTACATCGAATTTACCAATTCCAAAAATACCAAAAAAGAGTAAATTGTTAAAAATATTTGACAAAGTGGGTTTAGCAATTAACAATTTACGAAAACGAATTAATGTCACTCTTTTAGAAGATAGACAAAGGAGATGGATTTCTAACAGTCAAATTTCTTCCAAAGAGTTTTATAAAACCGATGCAATTCTGATGTCTGACTCTTTGTCAAAGAATTTGAAAGAACTTCAACAAGAACTCATTGAGGAAGTACATGAAATGTTAAATAGTTTAGAATCAATGGAACAGAAAGTTAAAGAGAATTCTCCAAAAGAACAAATTCTTTAAAATAAGATCGGTCAACTTTGGCAAGTATCCTTGACAAGTGAAATTCGATATTGTATGTTGATTTTTGTTGAAAAACAGAAAAATGAGATGTTAAGAAATGAACTTGAGAAAAGTTCAAGTGACTCTAAAGATATTCAAGCCAATTTACTCAAAAGAATCAAAATTCTTGAAAATGATTTTAAGCGATCACAAGCTCAAAGTATTGATTTTGAACTTAAACTACAACATCAAAAAGAGAAAATGGCTTGTGACGTCTCTTGGAAGTCAAGATTGTCAACATTGAATGATGAGAATGTCTTGCTAAAAACTTAAGTGGATTCTGTTGTTAAAGAAAGAGAAAATATCAAACTTAAAAGCTTTTCAATTCAAAAAAGCAACACGAACTCAACATCAAAAAGAGCTTGATGAGTTGATTGAACATGTTAATCAAAAGACATATGCTTATGCTGATGTGCGGGCTCAGAACTAAGATCTTTTGATGACAATATCTGAACTCAGGGATAAGCTTAAAACTATTAACAAGGGAAAGAATGTGAACACTAAGTTTGACAAATCTAAGACCTCAGAAACACTTCTTTGTGTAACACCATTTCCTAAAAACATAGTAGTTAAGGTTAAGAAAGTGTCAAATACTAAGGTCAATACAGATAGGTCAAAACCAATCTCTTCACATTCTATACCAAAAAATGAGCAAAGTCAAAATAGAGTGCAAATGTAATCGCAAGAGGAATGTATAGAATCACACATACAGAGACACAAATGCCAGATTCTAAAACTAACATGAATGTTTCTAATTCCACGGGTGTAGAAAGTTCTAATAGTGATAAAAGACTAAAGTCTAAGGATACTAAATCAAAGGACAGTCTTGAAGAACAATAATGATAAGAGACCATCTGCACATGTTCAAAAGATGTCAAGTAGTGTTAGTATAGATTCTAATAAGCGTGAAACAATGCATTTGAATGTATGTCAATTAAATGCAAGTGTATTAAATACCAAGATTGTAAATGCTGTTAATGATGGTTTGAATATTGTTTGTGTTTCTTATGGTAAAGATGTGTTTTTTTTGTCTCATGAAAAATGTGTTGCTCGTTATGCTTTGTCTAGAGATTCTACGGTAAAGAGAGCCTTATACACTACCCCCATAGCAGCAAAATCTAAGAATTTAGGAGCTATTTCTGTAGTTGCGAAATCTAGATTAAGTGTTGCTAAAACCTCAACAGCAACAAATAAGGTCTCTAGTGTGTTATCACTATCTCCTGCTTCTAGTCAAAGTAGAAAGTGGCAAAAATGATTTGAATATCAACAAAGTTTTAGTTGGACACCCAAAAGCAAATCTGCTTAATCATAATCTAGTAAATCAAAGAGTAGTACCTATGTTCGATCTAAATCTAGCACAACGGTTACCACTAAAAAATAGGTAGCCAAACTGTCCACTCTTCCATCTACATTTGTTTCATGTAATGCAGGTGATCCAGCTCGTCCTTTGGATTGTTGATAGCGGGTGCTCAATGCATATGACTGGCAATCTCTCACTGCTAAGAAATTTCATTGAGAAATTCATAGGAACAGTCCGCTTTAGGAATGATCACTTCACAGCAATCACTGGATATGAAGATTATGTTCAAGGATATCTCACGATATGTCGTGTATACTATGTGGAAGGCCTAGGACACAATTTATTTTTGGTTAGACAATTTTATGATGGAGATTTAGAAGTAGCCTTTCATTCAAACACTTGCTATGTTTAGAATTTGGAGGGTGATGATTTTCTTACCCGTTCTTAAGAATCTAATTTCTACACTATCTCTATTTCTGAGTTGGCGGCTTCTTCTCCAGTATGTTTAATGTCCAAAGCAACATCAACAAAATTATGGTTATGGCACTGAAGGCTTTCTCATTTAAATTTTGGTACCATTAATCAACTTACATTAAAAGATCTAGTTGATGGGCTTCCAAAATTTAAGTATGATAACAATCACTTGTGTTCAGCCTGTGAGCAAGGAAAAAGAAAGAAAGATTCACTACCACCAAAATTAGTTCCATACATAGAATCCAAACTTGAATGACTTCATATGGATTTGTGTAGGCCAATGAGGGTAGCAAGTATCAATGGCAAGAAATATATTCTAGTAATAGTCGATGATTATTCTCGGTACACCTGGGTATATTTTCTTCGCACCAAAGATAAAGCTCTGGATATGATTATCGATTTCATTAATCAAGTTCAACAAAATCTAAAGGTTCAAATTCTAAAGATTCAAACTGACAATGGAACTGAGTTCAAGAATGAGAAACTACGATCGTTTTATGCAAAGTTAGGCATTGTTCACAATACTTCCATTGCTCGAACGCCTCAACAAAATGGTGTTGTTGAACATAGAAATCATACACTCGTTGAGGCAGCTCATACAATGCTTATCTTTTCCAAATCTCTAGAGTTTCTTTGGGCGGAAGCTATTGCTACTGCTTGGTTTACTCAGAATCGCTCTATTATACATACTAGGTACAACAAAACTCTTATGAGTTGATTCGTGGAAGAAAACCCAATGTTCAATAATTTCATGTGTTTGGATCCATGTGTTTCCAAAAAATGATCGTGATGATCTTGGGAAAATGAAACCAAAGGCTAAAATTGGTATCTTTATTGGTTATTCTGAGTCATCAAGATGTTTTTGTATCTACAACCGCCGAACCAAAAGGATAATGGAAACGATACATGTAAAGTTTGATGAACTCACAACAATGGCTTCTGAATGCAACAATTCATAACCCGGATTCAACTGCACAAATTTTAAAGATTCATCAGAAGATTCATAATCAGTACCATCGAAAACAGAGTTGGATAATTTGTTTGGTCTACTGTATGAAGAAAGCAACGAGTCCTCTAGAACTGTCAAATAATTTTGCTGCACATACTCTTGATAACAACAACACTTCTTCATCATCGTCAATTGTCGTTGAAGAAGATGAAGCTCCTCAAATAGTATCCTCATCAACAGAACAAGTTACCAATGAATCAAACACTCTAGTCTTAAATGATAATATCAATGAATTCGTTCAAAAAGATGTTGCAGAACTTGACGAAAATGTTTTCTACATTCAACCTTAAACTCCTATGTTTGAAGAAGCCGAGTCATCTTCAACATATCAGGATCTGTCAAATATGCATGAGTTTCACCAAAAACATCATTCTACTGATAAGTGGACTAAGAATAATCCAATTAAACAAGTGATTGGTGATCCCTCAAAATCTGTAATGACAAGGAATCAATTTTAAACTGATGTAGAAGTTTGTATGTACGCACTGACAGTGAGTACAATTAAACCAAAAAATATCAAGGAAGCTATACTTAATGCAAGCTGGATTGAATCCATGCAAGATGAGCTAAACCAGTTCAAACGCCTTGATGTTTGGGAACTTGTCAAATGTCCTATTGGCAAAAACATAATCGCAGTCAAATGGATTTGGAAAAACAAGATTGACGCTGAAAACACGGTTATTCAGAACAAGTCTCGTTTAGTTGCCAAAGGATATGGTCAAGATGAGGGAATCGCTTTTGAGGAATCTTTTGCACCAGTTGCAAGACTTAAAGCTGTCAGAATATTTGTGGCATAGGTAGCTCACAAGAACGTTCCTATTTAAAAATGGATGTCAAACCGGCATTTCTGAACGGTCCATTGAAAGAGGAAGTTTTTGTTCGTCAGCCTGATGGTTTTGTATATATAGACTTTGATAATCACGTATATCGTCTTAAAAAAGCTTTGTATGGTCACAAACAAGCCCCTAGAGCCTGGTATGACAAGCTTTCCTCATTTTTAATCGAACACCATTTCATAAAACATTTTGTTGATTCAACATTGTTTACAAAAAGATACGGGGATGACATTTTACTTGTTCAAATCTATGTGGACGACATAATTTTTGGGTCAACAAATCCAGTCTTTTCAAATAGATTTGCAAAACTAATGAAAGATAATTTTAAAATGTCAATGATTGGTGAAATGAAGTTCTTTCTCAGACTTCGAGTTCATCAATCACCTCAAGGAATCTTCATATGTCAATCATAATATACTATGGATCTTCTTAAGAAACATGAGATGGAAAATGTGATACCATTAGCACACCAATAGCTATGTCCAAAATAGATGCAGACTTATAGGGTACCCAAGTTGATCAAACTAAATATCATAGTATGATTGGGGGACTCATGTATCTCATTGATAGTCGACTAGACATTGCCTTTGTTTAACACCCCCAAATTTACACGCAGCGGAATCAACAATTTGGGTGTTAAATAATAGTACAATAGTCTCAAGAAATAAAGAACGACTCAAAGAGGCGTTTTAAAAACAAACAACCATTCCATTTTATATTTATCAGAGTTCAAAAGCGTAGTCCCAAGAGATCGTTACCATACATAAAACAAGTTTGATTTTAACAAACTAAATTAAGTTTTTGTTAAGGAATGGATTTTTAAAGTAATGCACAAAATGTTAGCGCAAATCCTCCTCTTTATTGCCTCCAAGCCTCCGTACTTCAATTACCTGAGATGAAACATGCTAAAAAGTCAACACGAGGTTGAGTGAATTCATAGGTTTTATAAGTAATAAACAGTTGAAAGAGAGTTGAACACAAGCATTATAATATTTATAAGCATCATATAGACTTGTGGGCCAGACAAGCTAATAAACAACAGTTGCATTGAGCTCGCGACACCGATCCCATTGACGAAATTTATAATCAATTAATTATACAATGAATGCCCCCAGGTTAGGTATTTTCGTCAGATACCTACTCAAATCTCCATACAATATGTCCGTACATTGGGAGTGCTCACTTTCCCGGATACAAACTTCCCAAAAACCGAACCGGGTTGTCAAGCCCATAGCGCTATTAATTGTATGAGCGGCTACCCATCATAGGTAGTTGACGGCTCACGATTGGGGTCTTATGACGAAAGCTACTCAAGCAACAACATATATTCACATACGGGTCCAAGCATAGGAGAAAAACCTACTTGTGTTCGTTTTATAAAAACTAGCATGCATCTCCCTCGCGGGGTTTAAGAAAAATACTTGAAAAGCGAGGCTATGAACTCACCGTAAGTCAAATAAGAGACGAGGATCGAGAAGCTGAGTATATAGATCGAGAGAGGTCACCAACAATCACCGACAACCTATAGGAGTGACGCGACTTAGTAAAATATAAAAGTAAAAACAATACGTAAGAAAATTTAACACGTATGGGATATGTTTCTTAGATATATGTGTGGCGTTGCACAATGACTTAACTAAAGTGGTTTTATTCCAAAATATGACTAACAATCTGAGTTTATAAGTAAATAAACATATATTAAGTTTTACATATTAATTCTTATCTTATTATCAAAATTGTGTACTTTATATGTTCTTAGAAAAGACGTAAATTTCCAGTTTCTGATTTGACCAGTTTTTAAGAAGGCATAATTATTAATCCGTAAGGGCTATGAATATGAGGTTTTCGCCCATGGAAAGCTATTTGAATCTAGTTTCCAGAACATTAACCCAATCAATCTAAACTTTTACCAATCAATGGGAATTGCTATTTTAATGACAAACTACCAAAACAGAATGTTAGCCAAAATATACACTTTTACGAAAACGAACATAAAGTAAAATCTAGAATAGAAATCAAGGTGAGGCCAAGTGATGGAGCTTCCCTATGATGTCTAGTATAAGTCCATGTTTTAAAAACTTAACCTTTAGTTCAATAATCTGTAGAAAAACACGTATCCTAATTGAAGGTTCAGATTTGACCTAGTTTCGTATTTTGGCCATATCTCACTCATCCGGAACAATTGGTTGAGCATCCAACTATCCCATAGAGCTGAGACATATATCTATCTACCTATGAAATTTAATCATAGACCCTAAGCTAAATTTTTAGAGTTATTATATGTTTTAGCTACTGCCTCAAAACTGTCCCAATAAATCATTAGTAAATCAATCTAAGACTCTTCCAAAACACCAATCATTAACTGGCAATGCCACTACATATCATTTTAACATATCCCATATACAATAACATAATTTTTATAGATCAAACATAATTCATAGTATTATGAACGTGCATGCTTGCAAAGTAAAAATCAATCAAAAGTAAAAACAACATAGTTTAGAATCAAAAAGGGAGGATTAAGAGAGGCTTACAAAGCTTTAAAAATAGAGGATTAGAATCACAAAAACACTCCTTCTTGAACCTTAGGCTACCGAACAAATATCATTCACCATGACTTTGATAGATCAAAAATATAATGTCATCAAAGAAATCAAAACAATTAAAACCTTATTCATACATGTTTAATAAAATAACAAAATTAAAAAAATATGAAAAAACCAAGATTTAACCATAATCAAAATTAAGAAAATAGCAGAGCCTCACAATGATTTTAGATATGGATAATTTATCAAGACACACAAACACTTCTTCCCTTCACTTATGGGTTGGCCGAATCTGTAAGACCCAAGACAAACCCTTTCATTTGATGAGAAACCCATTAAAAATCAAGAATCATGAAAACCCTTCCATGGTGTTTTTGAGTTGTTCATTTTGTTTGATATCTATGAGATATCTTGTGAATGTTTAAAGAAATGGTGGAGTGAATGGATCGTGAAAAATAAGGCTATACAATGCATTGGATTGAAAACATAGGCAAGGTTCTGATTGGTGTTGTTTGAGATTGGTCCGAAATAAAATGGGAGAAGAAACAATGATGATGTGTTGTGTTATGTAGAGAAAAAAAAAAAGATATAGAGTTGAGTGTGTGTTGTGATGTATAAAAGTATTATCCTTTAGTGGAACTATGGTTTTAGAGTAGGATCTTTTCAAATTTTCTTGGAAATCTAGACGGAAATGACTAGATTTGCATGTATGGAAAAATGTGGAAATGATGATGGTTTATAAAAAGTTGTGAAAGGTTTGTGTACTATATAAGCGATAATTTGCATGCAAGGGAACAAATCGGTATGGTTTTTGATTGGGTTGGGTTTTTGGCACAACTAGATGAGGAGTTTGATAAATGATTGTGTTTGGTTTATTTACAAGAAATAAGTAGGGGAAAGTTTTATTTGCCAAAAATATGTGGTTGTTGTTTATAAATAAGTAATGTGTATCAAAAAAATGAGTTACACATTAGATGAATATGGAGTGTGTTGGTGCTTCGGCTGAAAAAGAAACCGGGAGAGAGAATTGGACCCCAGTTTTTTAACTTTGTTATTTAATAGATTTTCGGGCCCAAAAAAAACTAGCCCGGTTTGGTAATTTTTATAAAAACACGATTTTTAGTCTAATTTTCGGCAACCAACGGGAGAAGTTTAAAATTACAAAAATGAAAATAAAATATAATTTTTCCACGCTCTCGAAAATAAAAATTCACGGTTTTCTCCGCTTTCCGTTAAAACGGAATAATTAATCAATGTCCGTACGACGCTCTAATTGATCGCGAACCAATAATTTAAACAGTACCATCCACAAAATAGGTCGGTTCGATCTCATATATTCAACTGAAATGCCTCTAATAAAATTTACGGGGCTATTATTACCCGGCCATTCAGGCTTCTGTCGATCGATAAAGGTTGACTTACGGGTTCGAAATTTACGCCAAACATCCATTAAAACTTCAATTTCAACCAAATTTGAATAATGTAAATTGTACTAAAATTAATATAGGGTTAAAATAAATAGTGCCTTTTAGAACGGGATGGAGTTTACTTTCCGCACACTCCTTACGGGAGCGACAGTACTAGGCGTCGATTCCTCCTGATTCGCTTACGTTGCTCAAGACGAGTTACGGTTGTACGATTTTTTTTAAGCGAAAACATCTAAGATTTTGACTAAAACGCAACCGATACATGAATTTTAACGACTAGATGCCAAAAATTAGCTTATAAGGCTCGCGAGGGAGGATTTCCAAAGATAGAATAAACACGGTAAGCACTTTAACGGGGATGAAATGACTAAAACAACTTATAGATTAACAAGAAACGCGATAGTCGCGTAATCGCGTAAACCGTAAACGCAAAGAGTTACTTACTAGAAAATGAGAACAAGGTATGAATTACATACTGACATTAAAATACGGAATGTCACATTAGAAGTACCCGTCCATGATTTTTATATTGTTTTAATCACCGACGGTCGATCGAGAGGAAGAGTAAAGGTACTTGTTTTAAATTTTGTTTTATAAACTAGGCTTAGACACTTTCTAGATTATGAAAATGTGAAGTTCGTTCGGTTACGAAATTAAAGTGTTTAAGTCATTCATAAAATGAATTGAAAATATTATTTAAGGATTAATTAAGTGGTTTGGTGATTTGAAAAGATTAATCACTAGTAAGGGAGATTTTATAACTACTTTTAAACATAGATAGCAAACGCTACAGCTGGAACATAGGATGCACAATAGCATAGTGCGGTAGGCATGGTATTGAGACGGAACGAAATTTATGTCGTGAGGGTCCTTACAATGGTCTCTCTCCAATGGAATATTAAGTGCAACGGCGGTCAAACTATTGGAAAAGAAGAATTTATCCAGTCGTCAATTCATAAGACGAGACACCGTCAGCACATTACAGTTTGCTGCGGTCGATACGCAACCGCGAAAAAAGGATCATCCCATACAACAAATCTCAAATCGAAAGAATAGTTTTAGATTCGACACTTGTACAAAAGAGGGACAAGGTTAGCGATTTAAATTAGAGAAGTTAACGCCATGTTTCGCATACGAACAAATTTTCAAGTCGGTAAAAAGACGAACATCATGGCGGATACACGTAACTTCATTTATTCATACTTTCATTAAGTCCACATCGGAAGACATTCGCGCAGATTCCATGCGCGCTCTCAAGAAGGTGGGTCGAGAAGAATGCATTCGACACGTCAGAACCTCTAGTTTTGGTAATTAATGGTTCAAATATTAGACGAGCAGGCCTAAAGAATTCCCATATCATGAAGAGAATATGAAAATGGAAAATTAGAACGAACGTGTTCGCGCTAGTCAGAACGTACCGCACTTGTGGAGAATCTCGCTATCGTGAGAAACAGATAGGGTACATATGCGGATTGCTCAATTTATACCATGCATAACTACTCAAAAAAATTTGCCTTAGAAGACAAACAGAACAACAGAGTAAAAAAGTTGGTCTTTATCAAGATCTTTAGGTGACTACTATTCAGCCTTGCATGGCTCTTTCTAAATTACACATAGGTGATCAGGCTATGTATAATTAAGGACTAGCAATGCAATGCTCAGTTTCGTCAGATTAGGGGTTTTTTTTTTATTTATTTCATTTATTTATTTATTGAGTTTTTTTGATAAACCATACGTTTAGAAATAAAGCTATGAACGCTTTATAATATGGAAGCTAAAGTAACTTTTCTCAGATTAAATAAGAAAGTTTTAAGATGGCCGAAACAAATTGTTTTTCTGAGGCCCATCAGTAAAACAATTTTTAAAACGAAAGCAATTTTAAATTTTATAGAGGTGAATACATTTAGTTATAAAATAGTGAATGCTGACATGCATGAGAGTATGCTCAAAGAGTGGCTTACAAATTTAATTGGTGAAATGGTTCACTAATAAGATATGGCTTTCAAAGTCGCAACCGGAATCGAAATAGGACACGTGTTCATCGTTGGCGATGGAGGATTATAAAGACAGAACTATTTACATCTTGCGGAGCTCAAAAGCGATGGTGCAGCATTAGGAAAAGAGACGGTAAATAAATTCAAAACACATAAGTCAATATATATATAAAGAATTTTGGAATCCAAATGTGTGTACCTCCTAAGTTATTTTGACAACCAATGCTTTAGAGGAAAATATACTATTTTAGGAAAGTTTCTATTTTTAGTAGGTTGCAATTTTTTAGAAGGTGCAATTTTTAGAAGTGTCCAGATATTCAGGGACATAAATATGTTTAATAATATATTACTTTTTTCAATTAACACCGACACCCCAATAACCAAATGCTTAACCCTATCTCCGACGTCATATTTATATATACAAGGTTTCTATTTTTAGAAAGTTTCCATTTTTAGTAAGTTCGAACTTTCGAAGACATTAATATCGTTAAATAAAATATTATGTTCCCCGATAATACGCGACCATCCATTATTCCATATACTATTATTATTTTCCGCAACATGTCTTTCTATACTTCAATGTTTACGGACAAATAGGGACTTCCTATTTTTAAACATGATCGGACGCACCCAATAATTTATTAGTCATATAATAACATTCGTTAACGTTTTGCAAGCTCAAACGGTCACTAAAACGCTTAAAACCCAACTTTTTAACAAAATTCAGCAACTATTTCAATTCTTCCAAAAAGACGAACCACTAACTTTTACCACAATGTTTTTCTATCATCTAGCGTTTTTTTAGACAAAATTTCGCGAGTTTTTATAAAAATCATCAAAATAAACAACTTTTATTGTTTAACACAAAAGTCCGTTCGGACAGAAAGGTGCCCGCCGAATTCAAGTTAAAATTGTATCGCGCTTTTTCCGAAAAATAGTTGTTGTTGAAATATCTTTACAAAAAACGCATATTGTACTTAGACCTAACCCCACACTTTGCACTTTTAGGACCAAATTTCGGAGTTTTTATGCATAACGATATTCGGACAACTTTCGTGTTTTAGTGCCGAGACCCAAAATGATGACAGCAATGATGAAAACGCACTTGCATAAGATCTGATGCAATGTAATTCAAAATGAAAAAATGCACGATTTTGATCTAGCTTTTTAGGGCCGTTATTACTCGATTTCAGACCTCTTGGGCCGTCGTTCCTGCGTAAAATAAGTTAAAATACGGCATTTTAAACAAAACTTTCGTAGTTTTTAACGGAACTAACAGAAGAGACGGGCCGATTCGGACCAGAAAGGGCCCGACGAAACGGCACTCGAAAACTGTTTATCAGCCAACCCTAAAATAAAAAATAGTGGATTTAGAAGAAGAATTTGTTTCTTTTTTTTAACACGATTTCTAAACTTCGGTAATGGCCACAATAAAAACTTCGTTTCTTGAGAGTATAGGTGTAAAGTTTATATCAAAACGATCGTTTTTCAAACATGTACTAAGACATTATTCTTTTATCGCCTAACCTTTTATAAATATATTTTACAACATCCTTAACTATATTTTAATTTTCATTTTCTGCACTAAATATATTTTTGACACCACTCAAAAGTTTCAACGCAACATTCCTCAAATTCTCAATTATTACACGAATCGTACCTCCCCATCATCTCAAGGGTTGTTTAATCCAACACTTTTTAAAACAACAAAAACTTATATCCACACATGACTTATGGATTCCAAAACAACAAAAAAATAAATTTAATTAAATGGGCTCATTGAAAAGGCATTGAAAAATATTTATAATGCCAATGACAAAGCATAGGGAGTCTAGGAGTAAAACAATGCTCGCGATTTTTTCCTTATCACAAGAGGCCAAGGGGAAAAGGACGAAAGTTAAGAGTCGCGCTTTCCAAAGGCAAGGAGGTCTTATGAAAAAAGAATAATTGAAATTTATACAAGTAAACTCGTATTCCATTCAACCGTCACATTCTAGACGATGAGTCACAAGATGACAATGGCGTCCTCGGAGTATAAACGAATTGTGTTTACAAATCGGGTTCGGAAAGAAATGATCGGGTCAGATAGACTAAACAAATTTACTCACAATATTCGGATGTCGTGTAAACGGTTTGACATTGAAAAGCCACCGAAAAGATTGTGAAATCCACAATCGATTTCGGGAATTTATCCAAGATGTTTCCCGTGAATAGCACCATGGGAAAAGAACGAAAAGCAATTCGGATATCTATATAAGTAGCTTAAAGAAGTTAAATAGGGAAATAACACGCACGGGTAGTAAAATGATAATTGTATAATCTCATCGGATCAAATACTTTATAATCCAAACAATCGTTATAACGAAGGTACGCACCAACGATTAAAAGTAAGTCGGGTAAAATAACTTGGTTCAAATCGAACGAGTATATGTAATCGGTTATATTACACATTATAAACGAAAATAGTAATACGCTTTAAAAAGTGATTCATGAGAAGTCAGACACAATATGCGCGATGGATAGAAGTATGTTGTAATGGTCACTACATATATAAAAATATATGCAACATGCGATCAATGAACGCAAATGCATCAATATGATAATTTTTAATAATGATTTATTTAAAACATGTAGGATAAATAACAAAAAAAGAAAACCTTAATATATGGTTTACACTAGATGTATATTTTGATTATAAAATCATGTATTTATTCAATAATACTTAGCAATAATGCTCCACCCGCAGGTAAGAAGTATTAAAAATGATAAATCCCAAAAGAGAATGGTAAAAATCACAAGGTATGATTGGGCCGGCATCTCGAGGAGTTTGCGCGCTAAAAAAATTAAAAAATAAGGTTTAGTTTAGGTTTTGAAAAGACCTGTCTTTATAAACCGGTGGCTCTTGATACCAATCATTAACACCCCCAAATTTACACGTAGCGGAATCAACAATTTGGGTGTTTTTGTTAAAATAATAGTACAATAGTCTCAAGAAATAAAGAACGACTCAAAGAGGCGTTTTAAAAACAAACAACCATTCCATTTTATATTTATCAGAGTTCAAAAGCGTAGTCCCAAGAGATCGTTACCATACATAAAACAAGTTTGATTTTAACAAACTAAATTAAGTTTTTGTTAAGGAATGGATTTTTAAAGTAATGCACAAAATGTTAGCGCAAATCCTCCTCTTTATTGCCTCCAAGCCTCCGTACTTCAATTACCTGAGATGAAACATGCTAAAAAGTCAAACGATAGAGTTGATGTGAATTCATTATGTTTTTAAGTATTAAACAGTTGAAAGAGAGTTGAACACAAGCATTATAATATTTATAAGCATCATATAGACTTGTGGGCCAGACAAGCTAATAACCAACAGTTGCATTGAGCTCGCGACACCGATCCCATTGACGAAATTTATAATCAATTAATTATACAATGAATGCCCCCAGGTTAGGTATTTTCGTCAGATACCTACTCAAATCTCCATACAATATGTCCGTACATTGGGAGTGCTCACTTTCCCGGATACAAACTTCCCAAAAACCGAACCGGGTTTGTCACAAGCCTATAGCGCTATTTTAATTTTAATGAGGGTCTACCCATCGAGGTAGTTGACGGCTCACCAATATGGGGTCTTTTTTTTATGACGGGAAAGCTACTCAAGCAACAACATTTATATTCACATTAGGGTCCATCATAGAGAGAAAAACAACCTACTTGTGTTGTTTTATAAAAAACTAGCCATGCTTCTCACTCACGCGGGGGGTTTTAAGAAAATACTTGAAAAGCGGGGGGCTATACAATCACCGTAAGTCAAGTAAACGACGAAGATCGAGGAGCTGAGTATATAGATCGAGAGATATCACCAACAATCACCGACAACCTATAGGAGTGACTCGACTTAGTAAGATATAAAAGTAAAAACAATACGTAAGAAAATTTAACAACTATGGGATATGTTTCTTAGATATATGCGTGGCGTTGCACCTTGACTTAACTAAATGGTTTTATTCCAAAATATGCCTAATAAACCTGAAGTTTTCATATAAGTAAATTAAACATATACTAAGTTTTATATATTATTTTTTCCTTATTATCAAAATTGTGTACTTTATATGTTATTATAAAAGACGTAAAACTTGAGTTTCTGATTTGACCAGTTTTTAAGAAAGCATAACTATTAATCCGTAAGGGCTGTGAATATGAGGTTTTCGCTCATGGAAAGCTATTTGAATCTAGTTTCCAGAAAAGTAACCCAATCCATCTAAACTTTTACCAATCAATGGGAATTGCTATTTTAATGACAGACTATCAAAACAGAATGTTAGCCAAAATATTCACTTTTACGAAAATGATCATAAATCAAAATCTATAATAGTAACGAACGTGAGGCCAAGTGCTGGAGCTTCCCTATGATGTCTAGTATAAGTCCATGTTTTAAAAACCCAACCTTTAGTTCAATAATCTGTAGAAAAACACGCATCCTAATCAATGGTTCAGATTTGACCTTGTTTCGTATTTTAGCCATATCTCACTCGTCCGGAACAATTGGTGTTTGAGCATCCAACTTCCCATTAGAGCTGAGAACATATACCTATTACCTATGTAATTTAATCACAGACCCCAACTCCATTTTTTAAAGTTTATGATTACGTTTTACTACTGCCCTAAAACTGTTTCACCCATCATAATTAAAATCAATCCAAAACTTATTTAAATCACCAATCAACCTTATGCAATTGCCACTATACATCATTTAAACATTCCTATATACATATACAATAACCACGTTATACGATCAAAATATAATGTATCCATCCAAAGAAACTCAAACACCCAATCCTAAGAACCTATTCATACATGTTTAATAAAATAACAAATCAAAAATATGAAAAACCAAAGATTTAACCTAATCAAAAAATTAAGAAAAATTTGAAGAGCTCACAATGATTTTAGAATAGTTAAATTATCATGAACAAAACACTTTCCCTACACCTTATGGTTTGCCGGATAAAAATCTTTAAGACCCCAAGACAAAACCCTTCAATTGATGAGGAAAACCTAAAAAATAAAGGAATCATGAAACCCCTTCCCATGGTGTGTTTTTTTTGAGTGTGTGTGATCTCTTTGAGATATCTTCGTTGAATTTTATAAGAAATGGTGGAGTGAAAAATAAGGCCTCTAACATGCATTGATAGAAATAGGCAAGGTTGATTGGGTGTTTGAGTTTGGCCGAATAAAATAGGAGAAGAAACAATGATGATGTTTGGTTTGTAGAGAAAAAAAAAGATATAGAGTTTGAGTGTGTGTGTGTGTATAAAAGTAGTGCATGGTTTTAGAGTAGGATCTTTTCAAATTTTTGAACTAGGGGAAATGACTAGATTTGCATGTATGGAAAAATGTGGAAATGATGATGATTTATAAAAAGTTGTGAAAGGTTTGTGTACTATATAAGGTATTTGCATGCAAAGGAGAACAAATAGGTATGGTTTGATTGGGCTTGGGTTTTTGGACAAATAAAATGAAGGAGAAACAATGATGATGTTTTTGGTTTATTTAAAAGAAATAAGTAAGGAAGTTTTATTTGCCAAAAATATGTGGTTGTGTTTATAAATAAGTAATGTGTACAAAAAAAAATGAGTTACACATATCTATAAATATGGTGTTGTTGGGTTCAGCTGAAAAAGAAAAGGGAGAGAGAATTGGACCGATTTTTATTAACTTTGTATTTAAAAGATTTTCGGGCCCAAAAAGCTAGCCCGGTTTGGTAATTTTCATAAAAACACTGTTTTTAGTCTAATTTTCGGCAACCAACGGGAGAAGCTTAAAATTACAAAAATGAAAATAAAATATAAATTTTTCACGCTCTCGAGAATAAAATAAAAATTCATGGTTTTTCGTTCGTTAAAACGAATAATTATTCAATGCACGATACGACGCTTAAATTTTGCGAAACAAGTAATTTAAAACACGTCACATCCAAATTAGGTCGGTGATAATATATTCAACTGAAATGCCTCTAATAAAATTTACGGGCTATTATTACCCGTCCATCAGCTTCTCGATCGTTAACAAGTGACTTACGGTCCGAAACTCGCTAGAATCCAAAAATTTTGATTTTAACCAAATTTTTGAAAATATAAATTTATAAAATTAATATAGGAGTTAAAATACGTAGTGACCTTTTATACGGGAGTTTACACTTTGCGACATTTGTATGTGTGTGTTATTAGGCACGACCAATCGAAAAACACCTCAAAGATGTTAAACGGATCTTTCGATACCTAAGATAAACCATTAATATGGGTATATGGTATTCGAAGGACTCTAGGTTTGAGCTAATTGCATATTTAGATGCAGACCATGCAGGGTGTAATGATGATTGCAAAAGCACATCTTGAGGCATTCAATTTGTAGGAGAAAAGTTAGTCAGTTAGTCATCAAAAAAGCAAAATTGTACAGTTATGTCAACTTCGGAAGCTAAGTACATATCCTTATCTGCATGCTGCGCTCAAGTCATTTAGATGCGGACGCAACTGCTAGATTATTGATTTTAGTACAACAAGATTCCAATGTACTGTGACTCAAAACGTGCAATTGCCATATCTTGCAATCCGGTACAAAATTCACGTACAAAATGCATTAACATCCATTATCACTTTATCAAGGAGCATGTTGAAAAAGGTACCATTGAACTTTACTTTTTTGGGATGGAATACCAACTTGCTGATATTTTTATAAAACCCTTCCAAAAGAAAGGTTTGAGCATTTAGTTCACAGGATTGGTATGCGATGTATGACTCAAACTTAGTTCGGACGTCTGGCAAAGTTATCTTCTTGAATAAAAGATTATACATCAAAACATTTTGTAAATAAATTTCAAAAACAAAATTAAAAATTAAAAACCAAAAATATTTTTATTTTTCAAAAATGAAAAACAAATAAAAATTTGAAAAACAAAAACATTCAAAAACAAAATTTTAACTTAAAGTTACAAACATATATCTTCTTTGTTTTTATCAGTCTCATGATATTGTATTTTTCACAAGTGGTTCTTTAAATGCAAAATCAATGTCTCATGAACTGAGGGGGAGTAAATCATTCATCAATGATCTTTCACTGCTAAAATATGTGGTTTGTAATCATAATCCATTCACAAAACAAGGATTTCTTGAAAAATATCATTAAAAAAATCATCAATTTTGAAAAATTCAAGTGTGGAATAATTGCAAGAAGTAACAATCTCTAGAATAAGTTCTTTAATTAGACATATATTCGAGGGGGGGTTATGAAATTCTTGATTTTTCAAAAAATCTTCTCAAGAATGTTTAAAACTGCAAAATTAACTATCTATCGATAAGTTCTTTAATTAGATATCTAGTTAAAGGGAGTTATAAATTTTTAGTCAAATCATCATCAGAAAAGAAAATTGCGTTCTCAAAAGAAAAAATAACTCCTTAAATTGTTTTAAAATAAAAACGGGATCTTAACTACAAAATAATTCAAAAAGATTTGTTGTGAAAAATAGGTCTAACTCCAAGAGGGAGTTATGAATTTTTTTGGGTATTAAAAGTTAACGCAAGTAACTTGAGGGACTGAAAATGTCAAATACAAAAGACAGTTTCGTAAGGGAAGTTATTGTTTACCAAAGAAACAAGGACTGAAAATGTCAAAATCAAAAGATAGTTTTGTATGGACTAAAAAGGTTTACGATAGTAACTTAAGGGACTAAAAATGTAAAAATTGTAAAGTTATTTTCGGAAGTATAAAAGTAACAGTTTTCATACGTAACCTTATTACTTTCGTAAAACGTACAAAAAAGGTTTTGTAAGTCCTTTGCATAAGTTGAGCTTTCGTAACTTAGAAAAACACGATCCAAATCGTTTCATCAATTCTCTGTGATAGGAAAACGTAAGAAAATGTGATCTATTTGATTTCTTTGTGATTAATTGTTGTTATTAATTGATAATATAGGTTTCGTATAGATCTAGGGTTTCCTAAAAATGAAAAGTGATTGAAACATGAAATTAATTGAGGCAAAACATTGATATATATCTTGTAACATGATTAGAATGGATTGATCACTGAAAATATCATTTGTGGACCAAAATCAAGAGGTTTCATAACCTTGCTAGGTTTTGTAAATTTGAGATGTTGCTTTCAGACATAAGAAGAGTCTTAAACTGTTGAATAAATGATAAAATAAGCTGAAAATCAAAATAAATCTTTCAGTTCATTATTTTTCTTTGATAATTATGTTTATGAAAGTAATGGTTTCAGGTTTCGGTTTCGTATGGGCTTGTCAAAATGGTTTCGTAAACAGTAATGGGCCAAATTGGTTGGTTTCGTAAATGATATTTTGGGCTAATAAATGGGGTTCATAAGGCAAAATAGGCTTTTTAACTTAAGTTTTGGAAAAGAATATGAATGGGCTAAATTTTTTTATGGATACTCAAATGGGCTTAATCGTTAAACAAAATGGCATCTTACGAAAACAAATGATAAATTTTGTTATAAATCATATCTTTATATTGATAAATGGATCAAATGGTGAAGATTGTGTCTAGTTTCGACCGTTTTCTAAAATTAACAGGATGAGGATTGAGCAATCTACTGACCATCCAAATATCGTTTATAAGAATATGTTGTGCATAACTAAATTTTTCCTTCAAGTGATCAATGATTCAAAAGATATGAAAAGTGAATGAATAAACATGGTGATTCAACTGTTTGTGATCATAAGTTTCTCATGTAACAAAAAGGAAAAGTTCAAAGTTTTGAAAAGATTGTTTCAAAAACAGTTAAAAGTGATTTATGACTTTTTATTGTACATAATTGGGTAAATGGTCTAAGTCATGTTCGGTTTTGACCATTTTCTGCATTGAACAAAATGAGGAGTGAGTGGCTTAGTGACCATCCAGTTATTGTTACATTAGTTTGGTTGTATAATCATTGTTTTCAAACATCTTTGAAAAACTTGTGATTTTTTTAAAAGTTATCTCAATTTCTATCAAAAGTTGTATATTTGTATCACAAAGTGGTACTCTTTTGATTAAAAGTTTTTTGTGAGAATATAAAGTTATACTCTTTGATTTCTTAAACATCAATAATTTTGACAACTTGTGTTTTTGCCAAGTTGATATTTTTCAAAATCAGAGTATATCTTTATTATTCTTTAAAGAGTATCATTTCACGAATGTTTTTTGGTGAGAAAATTCAAAAAAGAAAGAAAAATGAAATTCGTTCGCGAAAAAACAAATCAAAGTATGCTCGAAAAATAAATGCTAGAGCATACAAAATAAGATCAAAAAAAGATGAATAAAGCGTATGGCATGTTTCCAAAAAAGCAAGAATAGGTACATGAGAAAGAAATTGATCAGAATATGCTCAAAAAGAATTGCCAGAGCATATAAAAACAAATAAAGTGGAAAGAGACAAAAATGTTATATAAATGTGCATTACATAAACTTTATCTCATTTCACTAATCACTTCATGTCATCATACAGTTTTCCACATGGCTCAACAAATCATTCTAGCTGCTCAACTTGTTCCAAATTCCAAGGCATTGATAGATGCAGCAATTATGTTGTGCTTCAGAGTATTCCATGTTCTCCTGAATGCAAGATTGTTGGGAAAATCTTACTTGATCATCCATTGAGTTATGCTTTGACAACTACTGCTGATCTTCTAGCTGTGTACTTACAACAATTTTGGAAAACAGTTAACAAAGTACCTGACACCAAGGATACTATCATCTTCAAGCTAGATAGTCAAGAGATAGTTTACACTATTGATATGTTTTGTAATATTCTTTAACTACCAATGGAAACTCCAGAAAATCCATTTGTCGTACCAGCTAATATTAAGATGATTGAATCTTTCATGAACAGAGTTGGCTATCAAGGTGTTGTTGACAAAGTGAGTGCTTTCTACACGAAGTTTCTTGCTTAACCATGGAAGACAATGTTCAAAGTGTTCAATCGATGCTTGACTACAAGAACATCAGGACATGATCAGACAAAGATCAACATTCTACAACTCTTTCATGCTGTGGTTAATCGTACAAATGTGGATCACGCTGCTCTTCTATGGTAGGATTTCATCAATTGTGTATCTTAAAAGAAGAATGTCATCTAGTACCCTCATTTCATAAAGCACATAATTGCTGATTTGATGAAGAAATTTCCATTCATTCCTCCAAGGATTAAAGAGGATTATCATTCTATTAAAGATGATATTCCATTGGTGAGTGTTTATACTATGGTGAATGTGACTGTTCGAGGGATGCTAATTCCTGATGCTTTTTTAACTGAGGAGATCCGTACCACTGATGACTTTAAGGAGTATGAGACAGTGTTTGTTAATGTAGCCATTCTAATGATTCAACCACAACTGGTTGTTTCTACCCAAGGAACGCATATGTCTACACCTAGAGCCCATAGGACACCTACCCTTAGTACTGCTAGTCCTCAAGGTAAGAAGAGGAAGCAACGTGTTAGAGACTCAAGTTCACCGCAAAAATCATTGAAAATTACTATTAGACAAAAGCAGGCGGGTGAAGGTGAAAAAGCTGAGCAATCATATAATGAGGTTGATGACTTCGATAATAGGTTAGAGCCCAAGAGTCATAAGGAGAATCCAGGACATGTTGATGATGATGATAACAAAGAAGAAGAGAAGGTAGATGAGAAGGAAGGTAATGAGATGGGTAGTTTGGAGATTAGGACTGAGAAGATGCAGACGCCAATTCCTACAATACCTAGATACCATAGGATGAACTTATCTTTGGATAAGAATATTGTTTAGGAATTGACGGATAATGTATCACTTTCAACTCCCACTACATCTAAAGATCTACAAAAACAAAGATGCATTTCTAGCAAGTACAGTCATCTTCCAGGTGTGCTTTGCAGGATGTGCAGGCATCAAGGATATATGACCAGGGACATAGAACAAAAATATGTAACAACTAGAGAATTTTGGAAAGTTCATAAGAAATTCGATCAAGTTCTTCATGAAATTGTACTACAACTTGCTGAAAGATCTATAGAAGACTTGATTGAAAACAACTTGAAACCATGTATAGCTGAAACTATTATTGAAGATCGTGATGCTTTCCGATCTGAAGTACCTGATCTTATTACCAAAGAATTCGATTCACATGCACCCCAGGTCCTAGAAGAACTTTTAAAGAATTATGTACAAGTTCATCCTACCATAATTATATCAACTAAAACAAACAACAACTATATTTAAAGATGAAGTCCAATCCTCAAGATCAAGCTTATGATCCATCATTGTGGGATGTACTAAAATGTAAGTTTGAAATGTCTTCTACTTCTAATACTTCTTGCAGGGATGATGAATTTCACTCATAAAGACATGATGACCATCAAGAAGATAATGCTCCTTCTGAGGGGGAGAAAAGAGTGAAAAGACAAAAGACTTTTAAGAGTTCAAAGTCTGCAAGGGGTTCTTCGTTGAAATGATCAGTCAAAGATTCTACAACTTATGTATCCAAGCAACAACAGGAATGGGATGCATGGGTAAAGGAAATAATTATTGACGAAGATGAAGTGATTCCTGAAGATGAAACACCTATGCTAATTACAAAATTTCAAAATGTTGATAAGCGTGTTCTAACTATCTTTGATCGTGCAAGAATATAGGCTACACTGAATGATATGTTGAATAATCAGTTTAAGAATGCTAAAGAGTATGCCTACTGTTTGGAACAAGCAACAAACTTTATGGAAATCAAATAGTTTGGGAAAGTAGACAAAAGGCCATAAGACGACCAATACCAAGACCTCTTGAATTCTTTGGACTACAAAGGAATCTAAATGAACCTCCAAGGTATTTGTATAACAAATATCTATTTTTCTTAAGAATGGAAATACTAAGGAGAAGAAGTATATTCTTTCGCTCTAAAAGATACACATAAAACGATTTCCAGAAGCTGATCTAGAAGAAAAGATGAATCGTTGGGTTTGTAAATAATTTATGAATTTTAATGAAGACGCACGGTTGTCAATTCAAAAGTTGGAAAGATTCATGGCATAAAAGAGTGTACAAGCAAAATCAAAGCAAGGTCAGATACAATCCAGAAGACTATTTCTCTAATCACAAGATTACAGAAGTTGTCAGAATCACTACTGATCAACCACATGGTTTGGACTTCATGGAACAAATAATTGTGATAAGAGAAGATGATAAGCAGATAGTTTTTCTGAAGCTAACTTCAAGTACCTAAACAAAAATTATATCGAAGACTTGTATTGTCAGAACAAGAAGGTCAACTATCGTGAAACCAAGTTGATGAATTCATTAATAACGTTTATCAGAAGTCGTATGATCTGGGAGAGAGTTCATGATTTCCAGTTAGGAATAGAGAGTTACCAAGTCAAGGTCAATTTAACCGCACCAACATTGACATTTCCTGGTATTGAAGCACATGAACCGTACTCAATAATCGACAAGCCAACTACGGGTTTGATTTACTTGAACAACAAAGATGAGAAACGGGTTATGTACTTGGTGGAGGTTGTGAAGTTTTGTGATGCTATAGTGGAAAAGGTTTTGAAAGAAGTAAAGCTCAAGATTTTTCAATCTGAACCATGAAAGAAACCACCTCTGCTAGGTGAACTAGATCGTGACATAACAAGAGCATTCAAAAGAGAAATTACTAAGCGTCTAAGTCACTGAGAGCAAATGAGAAGATGGGAATCTTTTGTAAATGGAAGACCAATTCTACCAACGATGAAGCGTCTGTAATAATTAACCCTTAGGGGGAGATTGTTAGGTTTAAGAAAAGTGTTTATTATTATATGAATTGGTCTTTGTATAGTTTTGTTTTGTTTTATAGTTTTATTAGTAATTATAATGTAATAAAGTCTATATTGGTCAAAGTTAAGTAAAGTTGACCAAGGTTTAGCAATAAGTATAAATACCCATCTAGGAGGGGTGTTCCTAACCATGAGGCAAATGAAATCCGATACATAAATCAGTTAATAAAAGAAGAGAATACAAGTCTTTACATTTTGTAATTCATTTCTTCCTCCCATTTTTATTTTCCCTTTTGGAATGAAAACTTTGAAAATGATGAAAAATACTCTCTAACTCCTCTCCCCTATTCTTTCACTTTCATATGATTAATACTATGCAAATATGACATATAACAAAAGGTTTCATCATAGTCAATTCCTTCTTTCTGACTATAACCTTGTGCAACCAGTCTTACTTTGTTTTTAGTGACAATTCCATGTTCCTCCTTCTTGTTCTTAAACACCCATTTAGAGCCTATGGCTATCTTTCTATAAAGGAGTGGAACAAGAGTCTAGACTTTGTTTCTATAGAATTGGTTCAGCTCTTCTTGCATTGCATCAACCCATCCTAGATGCTTTAGTACCTCAGACACCTTTTAGATTCCATCTCAGAGATAATGTCAGCCAATAGACATTCACTAGCTAAGGCAATTGTATGCTTTGCAGCCACGCTTCTTGTTAGCATGCCTTCACCAGGATCACTAATGATATTTATAATATTAATATGTTGGTCACTTGACCATCTATCCTGAGCAATAGGATAGGAGCTTGTTGATGCATGATTGGTATTATGAGACTGATGAGCTTCAGGGACTAAGGTTTCAGGGATAGGAACTGAAGTTTTAGTATTTTTCTCTGATGCTTCTTTAATGGGTTGATGATTGATTTGTCCATCCTGAACACCTTGTTCTTGTGTTACTTCTGTGATTTCTTGGTCAGGAGGACCTTCAACATCCTCAGTTTGAGGGTTGTCTTGCTCATTTGGAGCAATTACTTTAGGGACATGTTTTTCTTGAGTATGTTCGGTGAGTGAACAACCATGAGGGATGATGTAGTATGAAATATCAAAAAAAAAATATTGTCTAGTTGGGTCATCCACTTGAAGGAATTCATCAGGGGGATATCTAGATGAATCATCAATTCCTATTTCATCTATAAACGTATTTGTGAACCTGATGGCTTCAATACTCTTATAAAATATAACATGATAAGTCTCCTTTATTTGTTGTCTTCTTGTGTTGAACACCCTGAAGGCTTTAGAGTTAAATGAGTATCCAAAAAAGTACCTATCATCAGCTTTTGCATCAAACTTCCCAAGATGATCCTTGTGATTATGAATAAACACAATACATCCAAATATATGAAAATGGCTGATGTCTGGTATCCTTTCTTCGAATGTCTCATAAGGAGTCCTATCATGTCTTTTAACAATGATTGATTTGTTTTGAGTGTAACAGGCTATTCTAACTGCTTCAGCCCAGAAGTGTTTAGAGAGTACTGATTCATTCACCATTGTTATAGTAGCCTCAATGAGAGTTCTATTCTTCCTTTTAGCTACACCATTTTGTTCAGGTGTATAAGGAGAAGAAAAGTTCTGAGATATTATTTTCTCATTACAAAAACTCTCAAGCTCAATATTTCTAAACTCAGTCCCATTATCAGTTCTGATTCGTTTGACTTTAACATCATTTTGGTTTTCAACCATCCTAACAAAAGACATAATCATTTTAGCTGCTTGACTCTTCTTTTTAAGAAAATAAACCCATGTATACCTTGAGTACTCATCAATAATGACTAGGGTATATTTCTCATGATTAATGGACATTGGACTGACAAGTCCAAAAAGATCCATATGAAGAACATGTAGGCATTTCCTGATTGAGAAGTTTTGTTTAGTTTTGAAAGAAGATCTTTTATGTTTTCCTTGTTTACATGTTGAGTGCACAATGAGTGCATGGTGGGTAATTTCTACAATCATCAGGACGATGGTCGTTGAAGCCACAGTGAGTGCATGGTGGGTAAGGCTTTACCTTGGATTTCAGGATCTGTTTAGAAGGAGATTCATACTGATAAGGCTGTGCCTTATAGTTTTGACTACTTTTTAGTGATGCAATATACATGTCATGGTTTAAGGTCCTGTGATCCTCTCTCTTGCATTTCATGTAGTAGAGGATCTTATAGCAATCATCAGTTGAACGATTAGTATAGTTGCAAAGCTCACATTTGAGCTTGGGTTTCTAAAGGGGTTTTAGTCTAACTGGTTTAGATGAATCAGGGCTCTTGCCATTTGGTTTAGACTCCTGACTTTGTTTGGATGAGTTGACTAACTTAGATGACTCAGGCTGTGAGGACACAGATATTGGTTCTTAAGGCTTTTGAGTTGAGTTAATCTTTTCATCCATTAACATTTGGACTAGTTTTGTTAGCTCATTTATTTTAGACTCTTGGTCATTTGTTTTGACTTCAATAGGGACTGAAGAAGTGACTAGTTATGGGTTAGAAACAGTGACAGGTCCTGAAACATTCTTGTTTGAAGATTCTTGAGTTTTAGGCTTTGCATGTTTCATTGTTCTCTGACCAGATCTCTCCTTTGGAGAGTGATCTTGGTAGGTCAAAGTCATTACCTCAGAGCTTGGAGAATCTCCTTGAAGATTTTTTAGTAGAGGTATAGGAGTTTGAAGTTTTAAGCCTGACTCTTTTGAAGACTCAGGGTCAGAGATACCTTAGTGAGTTGAAGATACTCATTGACAACTTCACTTTTAGGGACTAGAATTCTTTGAGTGTTAAAGTTAGGAAGTTTTCTGTCAGGGTTGAGCTCTCAACCCATTCTTTGGATTTAGGGACCATTTCATAGTCATAATCCAGGGAGGCAGGAACAAAAGGATTGTCTTTAGCATCATTTTTGGATGATGATTCAGTGAGCTGTTCCCCACCATGAGGTTTAAACCACCACCACATTTAGAGAGAGCTTTCTTTCGTTTGAGTATGTGGTGGTGGTTTAAACCTCATGGATTAGTCGGTCAAAAAGTTGAAAACCATGTTTACTAAAACATTTTGAATTCATACCATTACTTTAAAGATAAATAAGAAACCTATGCAATTAGAATAATAATACACACTCATTACTAATAGTCAACTTAACAAGATCATGACCAGAATAATTGAACCCAATTTTTACTTATGGTTACTAAAATTCATGTTAACAACCAACCATATACATTAATAAACTTTCTAATCTTACCAAAATGGTTCAGCCTAAAGCATACAAGAGCACTATCATAGCAGCCTAGCAATAGACTTGTCGTTGGAGGAAAAAGAGCCATCGTACCCTGGATTTACATACTTCTTGTATACTTCCTTCAACTTCTAGCAAGCTCACTAAACTCTTTGCACAATCTCGTATTTGATCTTTCGCATATCCAGTGTATGAGTGTTTCAGTCCATGCAAGTGTCTTGTTAAGCGTGCACCTAGCAGCGTACACAGGTGATGCAACAAGCTTTGAAGGGTTATTGCTTATGGTAACCAAGTAATCCATCAAACCAAGCTTAATGAAGAAGAATACCATATTCACTACCTCGTTGTCAGATGGAAGTAAAGCCTTGGTGTACCGAACAGTTAACACATATGGTGTTGGAACCATCAAATACCAACTTAAATGACTGAGAATGTCCAATTCCATATCTAGAATCTGCTCTCTTGAGTACGTATTTTTAGATATAAAAATCAAACTAATTACATTTACTAAATCATTTACCTCTGGTGGCTGTATTTCCTCAAACATGGAAGATAAAAGCAATGCACTGATGCCGACTGTTAGAAATACAAAAAGTATCAGTGACTTCCAATATAGTTAGTCGTAGCTCGTAGTAAGTCAAATGGTTAAGATAGAAAGCTAACCAGACTAAAGGCCTATGGAAAGCCTCTTATGAGGCCCATGACCGGCCACCATCCATTGTATTTATACCATCTCCACACATGGAGAGGGTGTTGGTTGTTCATTTTCTCATTTTGGTAATCTAATAGTTCTTTCTTTGTTTCTCTCTCCAAGTGTTCATCCAACCACCTCTTTCTCTCTCTAAAATCCCTAAACGAATCCATCCTTTATATGTGTTAAGATATTCTACAATTGGTATCAAGAGCTATGGGGTGTTTGTGAAGGTTTTGTGTGTGTTTTTTCTACTCTTTTTATGCATGTTCTTGGTTCGAACCTATCAAAAGGTTTTCATCTTTTGAGGGTTTAAAAGCCATAAAGATTTAAACTTTCTTCTTTATTTATCTTAGTAGGCTAGAAGTATAAGAAAATCCTTGAAAACCATAAAAAAATTCATCTTTTTGAGTCTTTTTTGTTAGAAAAAGGGTTTTGTACCAAGAATCTTGATTTCAAATTTTTCGTGTCAAAACGTTAAAATTTGTGTTTTTAAGGTTCTAATAGTCTTAGATAGGTAAGAAGTACAAGAAAAAAAAGTGTAAAAACGTCAAAAAGTGAGTCTTTTTAAGATTTTTGGTATTTGAGTTTCAAAGTGTATTGGGCGAATTATACGTGAAGGCGAGTTATACGCGTGTTTCTCTTCAGGCGAATTATACGTAATTTCATAGGCGAGTTATACGTTTTTTTTCTTCAAGCGAATTATACGTAGCTTCATAGGCAAATTATACGTGTGTTTCTCTTCAAGTGAATTATACGCAATTTCATAGGCGAGTTATACGTTTTTTTCTTCAAGAAAATTATACGTAGCTCCATAGGCGAATTATACGTGTGTTTCTCTTCAGGCGAATAATACGTGTATTACTCAGGCGAATTATACGTTACCCTCTTAAGGCGATTTATACGTTGGTTTCTAGGGCGATTTATACATCATCTTTAGAGGCGATTTATACATCATTTGCTTGGGAGATTTATACGCTTTACTTGGGTGAACTATACGCTTTCTATAGGAGAATTATACAGTTGTTATTTGATTTGTAAAATCCTATAAAAATTTTCTTTCTCGGTTTTATCAAGAATTGTAAAATCATGTGTATTCCAAAGACTCAATTACATTAATCAAACCTTACTTTAACACAACAACCTCCAAATCACTGTACGATCATCTTTTATCTTATCACATTAAAATGGATTCAATTATTCCACTTGGATAAAAGAATACTCTTGTTGAGTACATGATACTCTCCGGTGCTGACAATCGTCCACCAATGTTGGATAAGGACCTGTATGATTCTTGGAAAAGTAGAATGGAATTATACATGCAAAACATAGAGCACAAAAGAATGATACTTAAATCAGTTGAACATGGTCCACTCATTTGGCCTACTTTTAAAGAGAATGGGGTGACCAGAACATAGAAATATGATGAATTATCTGCTGCTGAGAAAATTCAAGCTGACTATGATATGAAGGCAACCAATATCATTCTTTAAGGTCTACCAGCTAATATCTATTCACTTGTTAATCATCATAGAGTTGCCAAGGATTTATGGGAGAGAGTTCAATTACTAATGCAAGGTACCTCTTTGACTAAGCAAGAAAGAGGGTGTAAACTATATGATGCATTTGATAAGTTTACTCACATCAAGGGGGAAACACTTCATAAGTATTACTTGAGATTCACTCAGCTGATTAATGACATAAACATCTACAAAATGAAAATGGAACAATTTAAGTTAATACCAAGTTCTTAAACAGTCTTCTACTTGAATGGAGTAAGTTTGTGACTAATGTCAAGATTGTTAAAGATTTGCATACTACCAACTTTGATTAGCTTCAATGCATATCTTGAACACACAAAACTCCATGAAAATGAAGTCCATCTTATGCGTGAACGTAATCAAGATCCACTTGCACTAGTTGCTAATCATCAGATGATACCACCAACCACCATATCACTCGTCAACACCTTATCAGTCGCATACAATAATCCTTAGCATCACAACAGTTTTTTCTACCATCTTAATATGATCAATTTATCCCCCACACAACATTCACACATCTACTATCCAACACAGATCTTCATTCATTCATTCATCCCATGTCCACCATCATATCCATAATCATCTCTAATGAATCACAAACCTCATACTGTTCCACAAATTGCTATCATCACCTTAAGTTTCTACACAATCTTATGACTGAGTCACCCTTGAGTACTCAGGTCTTTCGTGTTTCCTATTAATAATTCTCTCTAGGAGAATAGCCCAATTGCTTGTCTAAAAAAGGCAATGGCTTTTCTAACAGCCATAGCTTCCTCAAGGTTCCCCTCAACCAATAATCAACATAAACTTCCACAAAACAAGAAACCAAGCCCTATTAAGATGGCAAGTCATAGGTGCATAAACAAGTCAAGGAGACAATGAGGCAAGTTATTTCATGGTACTAGTATATGGTGGTAATGCTAACCAGTTCTGGGAAACAATGAAGTGAAAGGCAAGGGTTGTTAAATCTACAACGATCAAGGTGAAGGACATATGCAAGGCAATGCACACAGCCTTAGAGACCAATGAAGCAAGCAATGGTATAAGGATAAAGCAATGTTAGCTGAAGCTCAAGAAACTGGAAAAAATTTGGATGAAGAGCAACTCGCATTTCTTGCTCTAGGGATTCCAAGATCGGTCCAAGCTGTTCAGATAATCAAATCCAAAACAATGTTTCTTTTTTCAGACTGAGGATCTGTGATACTTATGTTCTGACTGTGATGAAATCCGAATGCAAAAGCATTTTTCTCAAAGGCAATATTTCCAACTATGGTTTTCTGACATTAATCCAAAGGTACCAATAATGAAAAAAAAAAAAAAAAAAGTTGTGGGAAATATAATATAAAAAAAATACATTCTAAAAACCTACTTAATGATATGGAAAATCAAATGTGCATGCAATGTAGGATTTTGAACAAACACCAGTTGTGGATGTTATAGATAATGAGATAACAAGTGATAGCAATATCATTTTGTACTCTCAATATTTGCAAGAAACACAATAGGAAAATGTTTAAGATACTAATTTGCAGGTACAACAAGATTCAATGATCTTATTTGTGATTGAACAAATGTCAAAACAAATGATTAATCATGTAAATAATTGGGAAAAGGCGAATAAGGAACAAAATAAAGAATCAATAACCGCTAAGCTTGAGAGATATAAAGAACGAGTTAAAACTTTTGAACAACGTCTTAATATTGATTTAAGTAGTCGTGAAAAAATGATTGATTCTCAAATGGATGATATGATTAAAGAGAAGCTTGCACTAAAAGAGTAAGTTGACTGACTTAAGCAAAATCTTTCTAAACAAATCAAAGAAAAGGAATCTTTATTGCAAACATTCACTTTTTTAAAAAATGAATCTAAAGAAAAAGAAATAAATATATGGAAAATGAGATTGATTTGGAAAAGAAGATAAAGAAACTTGATAATATTATTTTTAAAGTGGGTCAATCTACTCAAACAATGCACATGTTAACAAAACCGCAAGCTTTTTATGATAATGCTCATAAACAAGCTCTAGGTTATCAAAATCCTTTTTATCTCCAGAAAGCTCAGCGGAAAAAACCAACCTTGTATGATGGTATTGTCATTTCTGATAAACATGTTGCTATGCATGTGATTAATGATGAATAGACATTGATTTTGGAAGAAGAAAGTCGATCAAAAATGTCTAAAAAGGAAAAGGATCAAGAGGCTATTAAACAAAACATTTCTCATAAACCTATTGATTATGTAAAATTGAATAGATTATCTGAAGATTTTGGAAAACGCTTTGTTCCACAACAAGAATTGATGGCTGAACAAGCTTTCTGATTTCATATGTCCAATCCTACCATTAAATCTTCTATTGCATCACCAGTCAAAATGGAAGCTCCTAAGGAACTTCCTAAGGTAAGCTTGGTGAATGAAAGCCTTAAAAAGCTTAAATTTCACCGTGCCAAGTTTGACAACGTGGTGAAGATAAGGACTACACCTGATGCTCGTACAGAAGGTGAATGGGGGTTTGAACATACTAAAGCTGTTTTTAACAATGAACTTATTCCATTTCTAAAATCTTTAAAAGGCATCTTCAATGTGTTTGATAACGATCTTTTAAATGAAATAATGGAAGTACAAACAGTTTTTAACCAAATGGACACTGCTGTTCAACAGTCTTCAGTTGACAAACAATGTTTGGAAATTTCTAAGAAAAAATTAATTTTGGAAAATGACCGACTCTTACAACAAATCATGTCTCAAGATGTTCTTCTGACTGTGATGAATTCTATGTCTTTAAATGGTGAATCTATGAATACGAAAAGAAAGAGAAATGAATCTTGTGATAAGTGTTTCAATCTTGACGTTGAGCTTTTAAAAACAAAAAATGCGCATAATGCTCTTTTGAAAAGTTACTCACAACTTGAAAAACATTGTATTTCTCTTGAATTGTCAATACAACTTAATCAAGAAATTTTTCAAAAAGATGAATCTTGTGATAATCAAAATGTTTTTGAAATTCCAGAATATTTTGAAAATAATGATTTGAAAGCTCAGCTACAAGACAAAGATACTACCATTTGTAAGTTGAAGGAAATTATAAAATCAATAAGAGAAAAGTCCACGGAAGAGAATGTCAATTATGATTATTGTGAAATAGAGACCAAAAATGTGGAACTGGAAAATAGTGTGGCAAAATTACTTTCGGAAAATGAGCTTCTTTGTAAAGAAATTAATCATGTGAAACAGGTTTTTAAAGATCAGTTTGACTAAATCAAAAAGACACATGTTCATACAAAATGTTAGCCTTAAAATATGTTGACTTATCCGGAATTACATTAGTTATCATTAGGCAAGACCCACAAGGACTAGAATTGTTATGTTGGAATAGTTTCCCTTGTCTTAACCTATAAATACCCCCTCCATACTTCCATGGAGGGGTGAGGATTCATTGTGTAGCATCTCATAAGTGTGTGTTTCTCCTTCTCTCTCTAGAAACACACACTCTTTCCTTTCTCTCTCTATAATTCAGTAATATGGGTTTCTTTCTCTTTAATCCTCCTCGACCTCTGGATTATTATTTTAGGCTAGAATCTTATAGGATATCAATTAGCATTAGAGCCTAGGGTGTTTTGTGTTTTTGAATGGTGTTCGAAGCTTATTTGAGCATTTTGTGGCTTATTTTAAGCCTAAAAGCTACGGCTTTTATATTGGTTGGTGGTTTTTGTGCAAAAAGCTTGAAACTTTCTCTTCTATATAGTTTCTAGCTTGTTTGTATAAGGGATTTATGGGTTTTCATGCCCGTCATATGAGTTTTTTATGGTTCAAATGTTGTTTTACTCGAAAATCTTAATTGAAAATTTTTCGTCGTAAAAATCATCAAGTTTTCATTTTTCGGGTACTACTAGGCTTAGATAAGAAGGTTGTGCAAGAAATTTCACGCCAAAATCATTTAAGACATTCCTTTTTGTGATTTGAAGATTTTGGGTTTCGTCTAATGCATACCGAACTAGTCACCCAAACTAGTCACCCAAACTAGTCACCCGAACTAGTCAGAAGCCGAAATAGTCAAGCCTTTAAGACCCGAACTTGTCAGGAGCCGAACTAGTCAAGCCTTCAAGAACCAAACTAGTCAGAACCGATATAGTCAAGAATCAAACTAGTCAGAACCGATCTAGTCAAGAACCGAACTAGTCAGAACCGATCTAGTAAAGCACCGAACTAGTCAAAACTGATCTAGTCGAGCAACGATCTAAAATGTTCAATGCAAACCGATCTAATCATTCCTTCATAAACTGATCTAAAAGGTTAATCAAGGAACCGATTTATCACCTAAAACCAAACTTAAAAACCTTCCATAAAACCAAAAACAAACACAAAACTTAATGCAAAAATGATCATTAAAGATTCACTTAAACGACAAACGGCTAAAGATTCGGATTTTAATGACAAGTGATCACGAAGTTGATTGTGTATCCCTTATTTGAGATTGAAATGGGTTTTATGAAGGCGTCTACTTATTTCATCATCAAGACTTCCTTCTATTTTCTACCACTTTTCCCTAATCCTCCTATATCGATTGATGACTTGCTTGAACGTATACGGTTATAATTGAGACTTAGATTATCTAGTTTCTAGCAGTCAAGGGGTGGTTGGTTGAAGACCTAGATAACTATCACTTAAAAGAGTTACATTATAGTACTTAGTGTCATACGTAGATGCAGTTGTAGATCATTTCAAGAGGTGTTGTACTTCTAATACTTTTGATGGCAGGTGTAGAGTACTTTTAGATTTAATCTTGCATTGTTCTTTAATCAACAACAGTGCAAGATTAGGTAACATATTTTGGGGATTTTACTTCATTTTCAAGTTTGGTATATCGGGTTTACTTCACCAAGTGATCACAGCAATAGCAGACAAAATACAAGGTTGGTAAGTTAGCCAAAAAGTTTAAAGGTTGAGATGTAATCAACAATTCTTATGGGATATTATTGTGCTATTCCAAGACAATGGTACTTCACAGTCTAAGCAAAATTCTCTAAGTTCTTCAATGTCATTCATATACAAGACCTTGATTTTACTAAGTTTTCTTGATTCTTGCTTCATCTCCTACTACGGTTTCTGAAGTCAAGAGGGTAATGCTTTGTTTGGATTTTAAGATTTGTGCTAAAGACAAGAACTTCTCGAGTATATGGACGTACACGACAATGATGCTTCTGAGAGTTCGCAACCATCATGGGGGAAATGTGTACATCCGGTACTTAGTTGACTTTGATGTTACTAGGTCAACCTCTAGGGGGGAAGTAGTGTATTCTACTTTACTTAGTATGGTGTGTGAAGTATTCTGCATACGTGAGAAGAATTATTGCTGATTTCTCGCATGTACCCCCGAACGAATATTCACCAAGACCTAATGACAAGTAGCAGTAGTATTTTATGTGGTTTTCTACTTCTACAAAATTCTGATGTGCACGTTAATGACAAATAGAAGTTTTTTCTAGCTACATCAAATTTGAGAATCTGCTCAAGATAGGGATGTTGGTTTGGGGGAAGCTGATTCAGAAACTTCGTCAAAAAGAAGTCTAAGAAGAAAGATTTTCAAGACATGTTACATGAATTGGGGGGAATTTAATCCAACTCATGCATACTACAATGGTTCCTGTACAAGTAAAGACACTGAAGATCCAAGCTGGAGTACAAGTTTCAAGTCCATGAAAACTCAGAAGACATCTTCAGCTTTGGAAGACTTTATTTGTGTTGTATTTGTACCTGATAGGAACATTGTAAGTAATTTCGTATGTCCACATATTAGGATAATATTTTTAGCCTTAAAATATGTTGACTTATTCGGAATTACATTAGTTATCATTAGGCAAGACTCACATGGACTAGAATTGTTAAGTTGGAATAGTTTCCTTGTCTTGACCTATAAATACCCCCTCCATAGTTCCATGGAGGGGTGAGGATTCATTATGTAGCATCTCATAAGTATGTGTTTCTCCTTCTCTCTCTAGAAACACACACTTTTCCCTTTTCTCTCTCTACAATTCAATAATATAGGTTTCTTTCTCTTTAATCCTCCCTGACCTCTGGATCGTTGTTTTAGGCTTGAATCTTATGGGATATCACTAAAGAACAGAGTGACTCTTTAATTGATAAACTGAACTTAAAATTTGCTAAAAATGAGGATTTAAAATCTCAAATTCAAGATAAGGTTTTTGTGATAACATCATTAAAAAATGATTTACAAAAAGTAAAAGGAAAAGAAATTGTTGATATTGTTGCACAAATACCATCTGCCAACACTATTGTTCTAGGAATGTTCAAACTAGACTTAGATCCTTTAGCTCCTAGGTTATTGAAAAATAGGGAAGCTCACATAGATTACCTTAAGTACACTCAGGAACAAGCTGATATTCTTTAAGGAATAGTCAAATAGGTTAAAGCAAAACAGCCTTTAGATAATGCGTTAGCCTTTGCCCGTAAGCATGCCCAATGAATTCAGGAGTTACTTGTATATGTTCGAGATACATGCCCAAATGCGAGTAAACTTAGTACGGAAAAGGTTGCTGTCACACCTAAAAACAATATCTAGAAAGTTAGGTTTGCTGAACCTCTCACATCCTCATCCAACATTAAATAGTTTGAGTCATTTAAAACATCAGATTCTAACACACATGTGTTGTCTCCTACAGGATTGAAGTGTTCTACTAGTAATTGCGGATCAAAGCCTACAGGCAATAAAAAGAAAGATAGGATCTCGCAAACACCAAGTAGGAACATGAAGAATAAAGTAGCAGCCCAACCTAGGAAAGTTAATAAAAAGAATCGTATGGTAGAACCTATTCATGATGTTGATGTTAAGCATGCACTGTTAAATGCGAATTCTATTTGTGCTACTTGTAAGAAATCTATGTTTGATGATGTTCACGATATGTGTCTTCTTGATTTTGTAGAAAATGTCAATAGCCGTGCTAAATTTGCTAAGAAACATAAAAAACAAAATATTTGGAAACCTACGGGTCATGTATTCACTAAAGTAGGACTTAAGTGGAAACCAACAGGCAGAACTTTCACTATAGTTGATAACTCATGCCCTTTAACTAGGATCACTTCAGCTAACATAGGGCCTCCTAAGAAAACCACTTCCTACTCTGTTGAAACATAAACCAGAGCTTAAAGTCTATAGTAGGAAACCCAAAAATGTCAAAAACATAGGTTCAATAAAAAGGCCAAGATTGTAGAATCTAAGAATGCTAACCACTCGGAACCCAATAATTCTTGGGGATCCAATGCTACAGGTATTCCATCGTCTTCTTCTCTTGTCATGACAGGTTGTCCAGATTATTCTCTGGTATCTAGACTCTGGATGTTTAAAACATATGACTGTTTGTTAGTAAATTTCTGGGTACAGTTAGATTCGGGAACGACCAGATTGCCAGGATTATGGGGTATGGTGACTATCAGCTGGGAAATGTTACTATCTCAAGAGTATACTACGTCAAGGGGCTTAGACATAACTAGTTTTTTGTTGGTCAATTTTGCGACACGGATCTTGAAGTTGCATTTTGCAAAAACACTTGCTTTATTTGTAATTTAGAAGGTGTTGATCTACTTTCAGGATCCCGAGACACAAATTTGTACACAATTTCTCTTGATGACATGCTTAAAACATCTCTGATCCGTCTTCTATCCAAAGCGTTAAAGACTAAGAGCTAGTTATGGCACCGTCGGTTATCACATCTCAACTTTGGTACTTTTAACAAGCTAGCTAAAGACGGTCTTTCACGAGGCATTCCAAGACTTAAATTTCATAAAGATCATCTGTGTTCAGCATGTGCATTAGGAAAAAGCAAGAAATCCTCTCATCAACCCAAAGATGAAGACACTAACCAAGAGAAACTATATCCTTTGCATATGGATTTGTGTGGCACGATGCGTGTGGCGAGTATTAATGGGAAAAGGTATATCTTAGTGATTGTTGACGATTACTCACAATTTACTTGGGTCAGATTTTTAAGGATAAAATATGAAGCTCCTGAGGCCATCATCAAATGCATCAAAAATATTCAATTTCATTTGAATGCCACTGTCCGTAATATTCGAATAGATAATGGAACCGAATTTGTCAATCAAACACTTCGTGAATTTTATAAAAATGTTAGCATCTCGCATCAAACATCTGTTGCCCACACTCCTCAGTAGAACAACATTGTCGAAAGGCAAAACCGAACTCTTCTAGAAACTGCTTGTATAATGTTAATATTTTCTAAAGCTCTATTATTTTTATGGGTCGAAGCAATCAATACAGCCTATTACACCCAAAACAGTTCTTTAATCCGCCTTTGATACAACAAAACTCCATATGAGCTTATGCAAGATAAAAAACCATATTTATCATTCTTTTATGTATTTGGTTCACTCTATTATCCTACCAATGACAATGACGTCCTGGGTAAATTAGATGCAAAAGCTGACATTGGTATTTTTGTTGGTTACGCGCCCTCAAAGAAATCGTTCAAAATCTACAACAAAAGAACCTAAAAAAATTATAGAATCAATTCATGTGATATTCGCTAAGCTGACAGCTATGGCTTCTGAACAATTCAGTTCAGGACCTGGGCTTCATTCTATGACTCCTGCTACATCTAGTTCAGGACTCGTTTCAAACCCTGTTTCTCAACAACCTTGTATTCTACAAAAAAGATATGATTAGGATCGCTTATTTTAACCTATGTTTGATAAATACTTCAATCCTTTGTCAATTGCTATTTCTCTAGTTCAAGAAGCTGTTGCTCCGAGAGCTATGGTTTTAGCCGATTCTCCTGTGTTAACTTCCATTGACCAGGATGCTCCATCAACAAGTACTTCATCAACACAAGAACAAGAACATTCTCCAAACATTTCTTAAGGTTTTGAAGAATCTCCAAAAACAGCAATTTTTTGTGATGATCTACTTCATGAATCTCTTCATGAAGACTCGACTTCTCAAGGATCATCATCGAATGTGAGACAAACCCACACTCTATTTGAACACCTTGGTAGATAGACTAAGGATCATCCTATAGCAAATGTGATTGACGATCCTTCTCGCTCTGTCTCTATGAGAAAGCAACTCTAAACTGACTCCATGTGGTATTATTTTGATGCCTTCCTAACTTCTCTAGAACCAAAGAACTTCAAACAAGCAATGACTGAACCATCATCGATCGATGCAATGCGAGAAGAAATTCATGAATTTGAAATGCTACAAGTTTGGGAATTGGTGTCATCTCTAGATAAAGTGTTATTGATCAAACTAAAATTGATTTATAAGGTTAAGACGGATGAATTTGGCGAGGTACTAAAAAATAAGTCTAGACTAGTTGCTCAAGGATTCAAGCAAGAAGAGGGAATTGATTTCGAGGAATCATTTGCACCGGTTGCTAGAATAGAGGCCATCCATATCTTCATAGCAAATGCCACTTATAAGAATATGATGATCTACCAAATGGACGTCAAAACGGCTTTCTTAAATGGAGAGCTTAAAGAAGAGGTCTACGTTTCTAAACCAAGAGGATTTGTTGATCAGGATAACCCATCACATGTGTACAAGCTGAAAAAGGCCCTCTACGGTCTCAAACAAGCACTATATGCATGGTATGACATGATGTCAAGCGTCCTAATCTCACAACATTTCTCCAAAGGTGTAGTTGATCCAACACTCTTCACACGACAAGCTAGGAATGACTTATTACAGGCACAAATTTATGTTGACGATATAATATTTGCATCCACTAATACTGCTATGTGTAATAAGTTTGCTAATCAGATGACCACTAAGTTCAAGATGTCAATGATGGGGCAGATGTCATTCTTTTTAGGATTACAAATTTCTTAAAGTCCTAGAGGCATCTTTATAAACCAATCTAAATATGCTTCTGAAATTGTTAAAAAATATGGTTTTCTTACTACTGATTCTGTTGACACTCCCATGGTTAAAAAGAATAAACTAGATGAAGATCTACAAAGGGAAACAAGTTGATGCTACACTTTACCATGGTATGATTGGATCACTTATGTATCTTACATCCAGTAGACCTGACCTTATCTATGCATTCTGCTTATGTGCTCAGTATCAGGTAAAGCCTACCAAAAAGCACTTACAAGCGGTGAAACAGTTCTTTTGATACTTTAAGGGAACCATCAACATGGGTCTCTGGTACTCGAAAGACACTGATATGTCACTAACAGCGTATGCAGATGCCGACTACGCTGGATGTTAGGAAACTAGACGTAGTACATCAGGAAGCGCTCAGTTCTTATGTGACAAACTTGTTAGCTGGTCGTCCAAAAATAAAAAGAGCACTGTCATCTCGAGTAAAGAGGCTGAATATATTGCCTTATCTGGGTGTTGTGCTTAAATCCTATGGATGCGTTCACAACTAACAGATTATGACTTTCAATTCAATAAGATTCCTTTGTACTGCGACAACAAGAGTGTGATTGCTTTATGCTGCAACAATGTTTAACACTCACGAGCCAAGCACATCGATGTTCGCTACCATTTTATAAAGGAGCAAGTGATGAATGGAATCGTGGAACTATACTTTGTCCGGACTAAATACCAACTGGCTGACATCTTCACTAAACATTTTCCATGAGATAGATTTATCTTCTTGATCAAAAAGCTAGATATGAAAAGCATTTCTCCGGAAACATTGAAACATTTGGCAGAGGAAACGGACGAGTGATGGTGGTAACTCATATCCTGTATATATGTATATATGAAGACATAAAAAATCCAAAAATATTTTTCATTTTTATAAAAATTTTCAAAAAAGAAACAAAAAATCAAAAAATTATAAAAAATGCAAAAATATGTTTTTATGACATGCTTTCTAGCATCGATAATATTTATAGCTTTAGAAATGTCATTCAATAATGGCACAAAGCTGTAAATAAAGTTTGAATAGAAAACATGTCATATGGCTTGCTATTATTTCAGATAGCAACCCAGTCATCATCTTAAAGGCAAGTATTTCAAAAAGAAAACTTGGCCTCACAATGGGAAATTGATTTTTCTCGGGAATGAATTACTTCATATTCATTCAAATGCTTGTGATTACTTTGCATCACAACCCGTGCTTCCTATATTCCATAAGTGTACGTGTGAGTGCGCATATGTGTCAAAATAAGAGAAATCTTATTTCTTGGGTGTTGATTTTCAAAAATAATATAATCATCTTCAGAAATTCATCAGAAAAAATCATTTTCAAAGACATTTGACCACTCAAACAACGACTACAGCTCTATAAATAGAAAACAGGTCATTGTTTAAGGGGGAGAAAATATCAAATATCTTCTTTAAAAAAGGTCAATTTGTGATAAAAGGAAACGGTTTTAAATAATAAAGGGTGAATAATTAAAGGATAGTTAATTAATTTTAATTCAATCGGGCTTTATTTGTTATATGTTTAATTATTTAAGGGTATTATTGCAAAATGTGAGACCTAATCTTGATAACTAAACTTTAGGGACTAGTTTTGCCATTTGGGAAACTTAAATAAACCTTAAGTAAAGTTTATTAGGAAAATGGAAGCTCTAGTAAACCTTAGGGGGCATTTATGCCAAAACCCAAAAAGTTTTAAACATAAACACCCCTTATCGTGTTTCCCACACTCATCACACTTACAAAAACCTTAAACCTCCATTGTTGAATCTTTAAAACCTTCAAGAACTCGTTCAATCTTCATTTTTATCTAAAGGTACACTTGTTTTAATGTTAAAACTTCCATATATCAGACCTAATCTTGGAATTATGCTCGAAAAACCCTAAAATTTGACCTAACTTTCATCACCCTAAAAAGTGGATGAAATGTTAAATTGATTGAGGGGTTTTGGTCCTATAGGGGTCTAGATGATGTACCTATAATACTTTTTAATGGGGATAGTGTACTCATACGTTTTGGTTGATTCTTGATGTCGTACTAATAAAAAATGGTCAAGAACTTGTAAAAGTTCATGGGTTTGGGTTTAGAATTGCTTAAATAGTTGTTTGTGTGAATTTGAGTGTCCTTAAACATCTTAGTATGTTAAAATCTTGAATATCTTGGTTTTTTGTGTTTATGTGAGTCGAATAAGTCAAAAGGCAAGATTTTTGTGGTTAATTCATGAGTTAAATGTGTTAAAATGTTTCCTAGATGCTATGTGATCATGTTAAGATGGATAGTGATGCTTGAAAAGGTGTAAAATGTTGGTGTAAGTGTTATATAGGCGAACTGTACGTCTTCACATAGGCGAACTATACATTAGTTTTCAACACAGGCGAACTATACGTGTATACATAGGCGAACTATACGTGTATACATAGGCGAACTAGACACTAATGTTAACACAGGCGAACTATACATACATGTATACATAGGCGAACTATACACTAGTTTTAATGCAGGCGAAGTATACACGGATACATAGGCGAACTATACACGTGGCTTAATACAGGCAAATTATACATGGTTGTATAGGCGAACTATACACTTGGGTCAACACAGGCGAACTATACACTTATATAGGGCGAACTATACATGATTTTTTCTAGAAGAACTAATCTTGTAATCTTGGTAATCAAATCCCGTAACCTAATCTAAGAATAATTAAACCTGAACTTATCACTTAGTGATTAATTTAGGTCTAGTTTTTCCTTAGAAATCTTTAGTGATTGCCTTGGTTTCTATAGATTGCCTATAGTTAGTGTGTTGTATAATGATGTGTTTCTCCTGGTCTCATATGTGTCAATATTTTTCCTAGTAACTGTGTGCATAATTCCTAGTGTAAATCAGTCTTGCATTTATAATCATTCGTCATGATCTAGATTGTCTTTCAGTGATATATATATATATATATATATATATATATATATATATATATATATATATATATATATAAAAAGATTATATATATATGCTTGTAGATGAACTATATGTGACAAATCTTAGTAGAATTATATCTTCCATCACTGTTCAATAAGCCAAACTTGATCTTAAAATTGTTCCCAAGGAGAAAAGACTTGAGATTAGGAAATGTAACAGAAGACTCAATCCTAGAAAGATCCAAAGAAAACCCACATTTCAAGTCGTTCTTGATGTTCTTGCTCTCACTCCATGCTACTCTGCATTTCTCATCATTGCAGATGTTCCAGAAGTTTACATGCACCAGTTCTGGGATTCTGTTTACAAGCATGACATTCTCTACAGATTTAAAATGGACAAAATGAAGAGATTCAAACTCACTCTGGAAATCTTCAAAGATATCTCTAAGATCTGCCCTAGAGTACAGGGTCAAGACTTTGATGCACTTCCTACTGATGAATATATTGTGTCTTTCCTAAGAGAACTTAGACATACTAAGGAGATCAATTCACTCAATGATGTTATTGTTGATCAGATGCATCAACCTTGGAGAACTTTTGCTTCTATCATTAACAGAAGTTTATCTGGAAAGACAACTAGTCTTGACAAGCTTCGTCTCTCCGGAGCACAAATCCATTGGGGTATGTACTATCAGAAGAATGTAGACTATGTTGAACTACTTTGGGAAGATTTCATTTACCAGATTGACAACAAAGCCTATAAAAAGCAAGAGAAGATATACTACCCTCGATTCACCAAAGTTATCATTCACTACTTCCTTACTCAAGACAAGATAGTCTCTTAGATAAAAAACCAGGATGCACACCTCCAAGGATGACTATCTGATAAACACTCTAAGATTTGTCTCTGCAAAAGAAGCAACTCAAATCTATGGTGTTATACTTCCTGAATCATTGACCAGCCTTGAGATGAAGGAAACCAAAGCTTACAAGACTTACCTTGGTTTTGCTACAGGAGCTACACCTCCCAAGATTACAAGGAAATTCAAGAAAGCTTATCCATCTAAGAAGGACCTTAATCTAAATCTAGTCCTTGTGGATGAAGAACCTAAATCTGCAAAGAAAAAGGTTTCTACCAAGAAGACTACAAAGAAACAGTCTATAGGATTGGTTCTGAGAGATACTCATGTGGAGACATCGTCTAAAAGGAAGGAAAGGTAGATGTTACTCGAGAAAATGGAATTGAGTTACTCTCTGAAGTGGCTTTAACTAAAGATGCTCAATTTGAAGAAGTTTGAAGGAAGAGTTTAAGGGACTTTCACAAGACTCATCCAAGTGGTTTTGGTACTGTTACCAAAACTGCTCCAAGTGCTGCCAAAATCAAACCTTTTGTCACAAATGAAGGAACTGGTGTTAAACCAGGGGTTCCTGATGTGATTGAAGAAGAATCAACTGAAAGTGAACCTGAATCTTAGGGAAAGGACGAAGATGACAGCAATAATGAACAAGACTCTAGAATTGAAGGAAGTGATCAAGAAAAAGATAGTAGTGATGACAATACCCAATCTGACTGTGAAAAAGGGTCGGATTCTGAGCATGAAACTAATGAGAATGATTGGGTTCCAAGTCTGATCAAGAAGAAAATGAAGAAGAGATATGAGATGATGAAGAAGAAGAGGAGGACGAGTTTGTTAAAACCCTATCCATTGATACTTATAATGAAGATGAAACAAAGATTACTGATAAAGCTAAAGGTGATGAAGATGAAGAGATGGATTATACTACCAGTCAACTATGTGATGATGTAGATATACGGCTAAATAAACCAGTTCAAGCTGATGATGAGACGGTTCAAAAGGTGGGTACCGATGCTGAAATGATTAACATCTAACGAGGGAATGAAAATCCAGAGATCTCTCAAGTCATAGAAGATGCTCATGTGACACTTTCTACTGTTCCATAGAAGACTAAAGTCTTAGTTACCAACTCTTCTCACTCATCTGACTTGGCAGCTAAATTCTTAAACTTTGCAGATATTCCACTACAGAGGCTGAAATTGTTTCTCCAATAGATGTTCACGTCCATCATGAAGTACCAAGCAAGCAAACTCTCACACTCCTTATAGTACCTGTCTCAATTATCACTAAATCTTCACCAATATAGTCTACCATCATCCCACAATCAATACCATCCTTTACTCCTCCACCACCACAATCAACACCAACTCCACCACCAACAACTGAAGCAACAAATCTTCCATGTACACTTCCAAATTTCGCATCAGTCTTCCAGTTTGACAACAGAGTCATAGCATTAGAAAAAGAAGTTGCTGAACTCAAAAGGAATGATCCTCTTAATACTCAAGTGACTGCTCTATTAGATGAACACCTAGACTCAAGACTAGGAGCCACCAAAGATGAACTCATGAACTACCTTTCGGCATCAATCACTACAAGGATCACAAAGCAAGTCAAGAATCAACTGCCTCAGATTCTACCAATGTAAGTATCTAACTTTGCTCCTCCGTTGATCCAAAGCATGGTTACTGAGTCGCTTGAGCATGCGATTCTAGCCAAGGAGTCTTCTCAACCACAGTCTTCATATGAAGCTTCTGCTTCACTTTCATATTTTAATTTAAAGAAGATTCTTATCGACAAAATTGATAAAAGTGAATGATATCTAGCAGCTCCTGAACACAATGTTGGGAATAAATCTTCATCAAGAGTTAATACTGCCAAGGTATAACTAACAGTACTAATGGAGTTAGTATTGCCAATACAAACTTAGTACTGCCAGTGTTAGTTAATACTGCTAGAAGAAAAGTTAATACTGCTGATGGTTAATGCTGTTGACTTGGAGATAAAGATGCAAAGAGATAAATATGGAATGTATATCTTATATATTTTAGGAAGATATGTATAAGTTTATAATTGTAATTGATCCTAAAAGTTTGGTAGTTATCTTGTAAAGGACTCCTTGTGGTGTATAAAAGGAGATCCTAGGTTAAGGTTTTATATATACTTAAGAGACAGAGATACATCTTAGAGAAAGAACTTATAGCTTCAAGGTTGTAACCCTAGTACTAAGCAAGAGTGCTCATATTATTGATCTAATAATATTGAAGCATTTTGTGTTTTATTCATTGTTCATTGTTTAGTACTGTTTCATTGATTAATACTTCTAAATTATTGAAGTGTAGATTCCGAATACACTTTGATATACAAACAAAGTCTCTACCATTGTTATTTTGGATTCATCCAAGGTAACATACACTTTACAAGGTAAAGAATCAATCAAGGCTTGGGATCAACAAGTGGTATCAGAGCTTTTGCTTTGAGAAACTTTGATCTAGAAGAAACTATCTAGAAGAACCCTTTACTCACAAGGAAGAGATGGCTCCTATGGCTTCTTCAGACCCTGAGGTAAAAAGTTGTTCAAAAACCTGTCTAAAAAACTATGAAGCTCTAAAGAAATAGTATGATGATTTACTTGTTAAATTAAGTGATACTGATTTTAAAGCAGCTACATACAAAAGAGGTTTAGCAACTTTAGAAGATCAAATTGTTAAATATAAAGAACTTGAAGTTCTTTTCTCTAAGGAAATTGCTCTACTTTAAAGAATATGAGTTAGGATTACTTAGGACTGAGCTTGAAAAGGTTAACAAGAAAATAAGGGAGTTGATTTTAAGATTGCAAAGTTTGATAAATCTGCTAAAGACTTAAATGAAATGTTAGAAAGTCAGATAACTGACAAAAGCAAGAAAGGAATAGGTTATAATGCTGTCCCCTCACCTCATCCTTTGATTCTTAATAGACCAACAACTAGATCGGAAGAGCGTCGTGTAGGGAAAGAGTGTGCAGAATTTTTTAGTTCTCGCAGAAGACGGCATACGAGATATTGGAACGTGACTGGAGTTCAGACGTGTGCTCTTCCGATCTAGGTTAAACAAGAAA
>BQNB010012039.1:396-80078 GCA_026074375.1 Tanacetum coccineum
CTTCAGAATCGTTGTGAAATAAGATGTTGTAGGGTATGAGATCGTAACCATAAAACCTTTTTCGAAGAGTATCAAGCACTTTGAGTCAATAAGATCACATTTTAATTACATTTCTCCTCTTATTTTAAATTCTAAGTCACTTAGATTTTGAAATACTGTGAGATTAAAATTTGTCTTGAAAAGACCATGGGGAAAAACGTTGAAGCTTAGCATGAATTATTTGGAACTGTGTCATCTTGCTCCCCCTCAATTTTACATATGTTTGACACCAAAAACTATGGTACCAAGTTGTAAAATCGATATAAAATTGAGGTTGAACACTTAGTCATCTTATAACTATCATTCTATTGAATTGTCATTATTATCTTGTTGTTATTAAGAGACTTTTTGGGAATGGTTTGAATACATAAGAATGGTCGTGAGATGATGTATCCAAACTCATTAAACTTTGTTTTTCGAAAAACTCCCCCTTGAAAGATGGAGTGTTGAACACACAATTTTGAAAGATTATGAATCGTCAGTGAGAAATTCTTGAAAAATTGTGTTCAACATTTTGAAAAACATCATGTTAGAAGACTTCTCTTCCAACTCTAAGGGTAAGCGCACTTATGCGTACACTATCCTTTTTCTTGAGCTTAAAACTTTGAATGTCTTGTAAGAACAGCTCAAGACCGAGAAACGTTGAATTTCTCGTTGTTAGGATAAGTTATCTTTATAGATAAACTTTCCTTTATTTGAAGTCCGGGTTACGTACTGATATTTGCACATAAGCCATTAAGAAAACTTAGAAATGACATGTTTTGAAAACTTTTGAAACTCCTGTTCGAACTTCATTTACACGCCCGTGTCGATATTAATCAACATTTCTAGGTACGTAAATGTTATCGATTCCAAGAGACATGTCGAGAAGAATATTTTTTGAAACATTTTCTGATTTTTTTTGATTTTGTATTTTCTTTTTGAAATTTTATATTTTTGTATTTTTTTTTTTTCAAAAATATGTACATGTTGATGTTTGATGAAGTATCAAGCAGATTCTTTTGTCAGAACCTCCAGTTCTGCTGGAGTCAAACATCTCATACCAATTTGTCTGACGAGATACTGAAACCTTTCTTCAGGAAGGGCTTTAGTAAACATGTCAGCCAATTGGTATTCAGTTCTGACAAAGTATAGTTCAATTATACCATTTTCAACCTGTTCTTTGATGAAATGATACCGAGTATGGATGTGCTTGGTACGGGAGTGCTGCACGGGGTTGCATGAGATTGCTATTTTGTTGTAGTTGAAGCCATAATCTTAAAGCTGTGTCCGCATCCACATTACTTGAGCACAACTTGCAGATAACGCCACGTATTCAGCCTCTGCTGATGACATTGCAGTACAGTCCTGCTTCTTTGACATCCAGCTGACTAACTTATCACCTAGGAACTGTATTCCTCCAGAAGTGCTTTTGCGAGTATCAAGGCAACCGGCATGATCGGCATCTGAAAAAGCTGTTAGTTCAAAGCCAGAACCCTTCGGATACCAGAGTCCCATGTGAATGGTACCTCTTAAGTATCGAAAGATCCTTTTAACCTCTTTGAGGTGTTTTTCAGTCGGTCTTGCTTGATATCTTGCACAATAACATACAGCTTGCACTATGTCTGGTCTACTAGATGTCAGATACATGAGTGACCCGATTTTGCTACGATAGTCAGTTTGGTCTACGGGTTCACCACTCAAGTCTGCATCTAATTTAGGTTTCGTAGCCATTGGTGTACCAATGCTTTGTCCTTTTTCCATACCATGTTTTTTCAGAATCTCTAAAGTATATTTGGCCTGATTGATAAAAATACCTCGTGGGGATTGGTGGATCTGAAGTCCTAAAAAGAATTTCATTTCCCCCATTAAGGACATCTCAAATCTACCGTGCATTAATTTTTCAAAACGTTTTGAAAATTTAGGGTTTGTGGAACCAAAAATAATGTCATCAACGTAAATTTGCACAAGTAGAATGTCCTCCCCGTATTTTATCGTGAATAGAGTCGGGTCAATGATACCTTTAGTAAAACCGTTGGAAATCAGGAATTTTGAGAGTTCATCTACCAGGCTCTCGGAGCTTGTTTTAATCCATATAGAGCTTTTCCTAGACGGTAAACTTGGTCTGGAGGATCAGGTTCAACGTTTCCGTCTGGTTGTGCACAACATAAACCTCCTCCTTTAATGGACCATTAAGAAATGTCGTTTTCTCGGTCCATCGGGTAATTTGGGAAAAGATTGTGTGCAGCATATGCGACAAAGATCCTGACAGCCTCCAAGCGAGCAACTGGAGCAAATGATTCTTCGAAATCAATAACCCTCTTCCTAAGCATAACCCCTTGGCTCAAGTCGTGCTTTTGTTGCGAATTACAGTTTGATCTTCATCCTTTTTGTTCTTCCATAACCACTTTAGCTTGATTACGTTCTTGCCAAAAGGTTTGTCAACGAGTTCCCAGACTTGGAGTCTGTCAAACTGATGAAGTTCTTCCTGCATTGCCTCGATCCATGCTGAATCAGCCATTGCCTCCTTAATGTTTTTCGGTTCAACAATACTCACGGTGAGTGCGATCATAACATTTCTGGATCGGTTGCAAAGTTGTAGTCTTGTTTGCACTGCTTGGATGGATGTCCACGAAACTTTGAGTTAATGGGTGATCTTTTGTCCATCGGTATTCAGAATCTTGAGGTTGATTGAAGGTATGCACATTTGAATTACCAATCATGCGTGAGGAAGACTCAGCATTTTCTTGTACCGGTGTACAGAAAGGATTGTTAATAATTTGCTTGATATCGGTGTTTTCCTCAGCATGAGTTGTTTTGTTGGAGTTGATGGTTTGATGTAGGTTGATATTCGTTGAAGGGTGCTGTTGTCTGTGGACAGAATTATCAGTGGGAGAAAGAAGACTTGTTGACACGATAAGCACCATCAGTGAAAAATTCAATCTTACAAAGGACCGAAAAGAAGATCCAACTCCTGTTGTGATGGAACTGTTGTATCTGCTGAAGGAGAAACATTTTGTAGTTCTGGTGCGGGGTCAGGGTTGTCATAATCTGACGCCTTTTGTCGTTGAGGAACGAGGCCTGAAGTGTCATTAGCAACAGACGTCTCAGACATCTCTTTGATCTCATCAAATCTGAGATGGATGGATTCAACTATCAACCTTGTTTTCTTATTGTAGACACGATATCCCTTTGACTGAGTGGAATATCCCACCAAAATGCATGGATCCCCTTTTTCTTTTATCTTATCCAAATTCTCACCATCTCTAGTTAGGTAACAAGTGCAACCAAAGAGGTGAAGGTGTTTAATTGAGGGTTTTCTGTCATTAATGATGTGATATGCCGTTTTCTCATGAGTTGGGATGATGATTGATCTGTTTTAAGTATAGCATGCAATTGCAATTGCTTCAGCCCCAAAGAATAAAGGAAGTTTAGAAGCTGAAAGCATCGTTCGAGCAGCCTCAACAAGAGTGCGGTTTCGTCTTTTGACAACGCCATTCTGTTCAGGTGTTTGAGGTGTAGAAGTTTGATGCTCAATTCCTTCTTCTTTAAAGAATGCATTAAGTGTCTTGTTTAAGAACTCAGTACCTCTGTCAGTGCGAACAAAAATTACAAGGGCTAGAAGATTTCTTTGGATCATCGTGAGAAAGTCTTTTAAAACTTCTGGTATTTCATCCTTGGAATGTAGAAAGAGTGTCCAAGTATATCTGGAGTAGTCATCGATAATTACCAAAATATATCTCTTCCCATTTATGCTAGAATATATTTCTTCCCATTTATGCTAGCAACCCGCATTAGACCACATAAGTCCATGTGAAGCAAATTCAAACCGACCTTTTGAACTTGGAACACTCTTTTGACTTGAATGCACGCTTCGTTTTGCTTTAACTCACTGATTCCACCAGGAAGGAACAATAGTTGAGACATTCCCTCTTGACTCACTCACTTCAGTTTAGGTAAACCAATCACAATATCTTTCTTTGAAAGCAAGTTGATGGTATCAAAGTTGAGATGAGAAAGTCTTTCGATGCATAAACCATGCTGAGTTGGTGAGGCTTTAGCCAGAGACGGGAGATAGGAGTTGATGAGGTTGTTTCTTGAAGGGATATTGTATAGAGTTCAGATCCTCCGATTAACCGAAAGTAAGTCGTTTCCCTGAACGATCTCTAACAAAACAACGCGTAGATTTCCGAAATGCAACCTCCAAATACGCATCACAGAATTGACCAACTTAGAAAAGATTGTGGATTGAGCCTTCGACTAGTAAACTCATTTGATCGTGATGTTCCATGAACCAAATCTCCAAACCAAGAATTGGAGGCAAATTGACATTGCAAAACTAAACGAAACCCAAAAGTATTTGTCAACAAAATTGCACAGCAGAGATACATTGCCCGTCATATGCTTGGTGCATCCAGAGTCAACAATGAATAGGATGAGTTGTACAATCTGCAAGAGAAGTAGAGGACGATGGAACACATGACAAATTGGATCCTAAAGTGTTTGTGAGTTTCAAGACATTAGTTATCCTAGATGTATTATCTACGGCAAAACTAACTCTTTTAGGCACACTTTCATTCCTAACTTTAGGTACCCATTGCTTTTGTGTCTTAGGAACCCATTTCTTTTGAGTTCTAGGAACCCATTTCTTCTGTGTTTTAGGAACCCATGTATATGATGAAGGACATTGTTGTGCTATCCACCATTTCCATGCCTTACTTGTTTTCTGATATAGCATCCTATAGTAACTCTGGGAACTTGTGGTAGTGGATTTTGATGCAACAGTTTTCTTATGGGGTGTTGCAGCAGATTTGGTCGCTTGACTTTTGGGTTTCCTAGTACTAATAGGCACTACATTAGGCTTCTTAGTTCTAGCATTCACGTCATTCAAGAATTTAGAAACACAAGCATCATGATTCGAATTAAACACACATTTTCCACAAGTAGCACAAACAGCATTAGCATTCGAAGTTCTGGAATTTAAACTGTCATTACACGCAGTTACAGACTTTGTTTTATTAGAAATACTAGAAATCCTAGGGTGTTCTTCTACTTCAGTCTTCTTAAGCTTCGCATGACTAGTGTATGGCACGACCTTATCTTTCATTTGATTGCTCCTAGGCTGTGGTCTGCTAACATTAGTTTTGTGAGCTACTCCTGTAGATGTAGAAGCGCGAGGATTAGTATTCCTAAAAGTCTGATTCAACTGTGGTGCTCTAGTTTGTGTGGTACTACTTGCAATGCGATACATGCCTGGTTTAATCACATTTGTGTTTCTTACAGCTTGCATTGCTGTCTTAGGTAAATTCTGTAGAGTGACTGGTTTTGATAAACCCTCTGACTCATTAGTTTTTGGAACCGACTTTTTCTTTGCAAAATATTTTCTCTCAAGAGAGTCTGAAAAAGGAGCCGGTTTTCCTAAAACTGATGGTTTTGGAATCCTTTGAGCATTTGGTTGTCGAACAACAGATGGTTTATCAAACTTAGTGTCTACAGATTTTCCCTTGCATTTTTCAATGAGTTTTTTCAACTCACTTATTGCCATGTTCTTGTCTTGCATTTGAGCTTTCAAATCTTGTATTTCAACATATTGTTCACGTTCTTTTCGAAATACATTGGACGCCCTTTCTTTGCAAACTGTGTCATTTTTCAGTTGTACTTGACATTCTTGTAAAGCGATTTCAAGAGAAATTGAGTGTTTTTCTAATCTAGCAAAACGCTGTAAAAGCTCAGTGTAAATCTCTTTACTTACAAAATCAGTTTGTTCAGAAAGCTTTTGTGCAAGACAGTCACATTCCATGACTTTATGAAGATATAAGCATTGTAATTCAGTGATCTCATCTAAATCAGATGAAGTTAGCAAATAAGAACACATAACATCTTTAGACACACATTCTTGCAAAAGCATATCATACATGTTGGAAAATTCTGCCTTATCAGATTCAAGTTCATCAAGTTCATCTTCAAGAGATTCAACGTACTTTAAATCTGCATGCATTTCTTTCTTAAGTTCATGTATAAACGCGAGACTATCATCCTGAGTCTTAAGGGCAAGGGGCATCAAACATTTCTTAACAAGGATTTCCATATCTTGAGCAGTTGGGTGTCGAAGATAAAGATGGTCGTTTGAATGTTTTACCCATGCTTGATTGACGAGTTCGTTCAGATGATTGATGTTGTTTGTCATGACATTATATGCTTGTCTACTTTTGCTTACTGATTTAGACACTGGTAAGAAATCTATGTTTTTGAAAACATTTGGTTTTGTTTTTACAAATGATTTTCTCCACATTTTCTTTCTTATTTCATTTGCCTGTGCTAACTGAATTTCATAATGCTGGGCTGGGGGTTTGAAAATTTCATAAAGACTATTTAACTTCGTGTAGTCAAATGGTTTGACTAAGTCTTTATTCAATTTAGATCGACTCTCGTCAGCAAGAGTCAGAATCTCTTCACTATCGGGGATGAGTCTGGTTGCTGGATCAGATTGGTCTTGTGTGATCGCATACAAACCTGGGTGCTCATATTGAGCCTTTTTGTGGTACATTGGATTGGCAAAGGTAGGTCTTCCATTAAATGTAGAGCATTTGGGTGCTAACATATGAATGGTTTGGATTGATTGACTCCGTTTGTAAACAATTTCATTCAAAAACTTTAATTGGTGTTCCATTGAAATCATTTTGTCAATATCTTTCTCTTCCTTGAGTTTCAGATCCGTTATTACCTTTGTTTTCTCCTTGACAAGGCCTTCGTAATGTGACCTGGTTAAAAGACTCTGTTTGACTAATTCATCGTGTTTTGCTTGGACAACAGAAATTTCGTAGGCCTTAACTTTTAAACCTTCTTGTATGTCAATGTCCTTTTGAGCTAATAGTCCTAGAGTTTCATTTAACTTACGTTCAAGTTGGTCATAGTCAACTGTACGATCATTAAAAGCCTTGTACCTCTCAAACTCAGTCTGTTTGTTTTGAAGTGCAACTAAACAACTATCCCGGATACTATTAGATTCTCCTAGAGTTCTACTAGTTTCCGCAAGAATAGATTTGCACTCAGTTAACTCTTGAGTCAATGTTGCATTTGCTTTCTTTAATTGCTTTTGTATCTTTTTATTGTCATCGACATCAAGCTTTAAATTAGCAATTAAATTAGCAAGTGCAGCACGCTCATCATCACATTCTACATCATGTTGGTCATTCTGAATATCATTATCACACATATCCGGTGAGTCAGGAATGACATTACTATCACCCGTTTCCACTGCACATGTGTTACGAATGGATTCAGATTGCTCAAAATGTTGTAAGTCATTGGTAAACACATTATGATCAGTATTGTAGTGTACCTGTTCCAATGGCTCAGCGTCAGTGCCCGAGTCTGTATTAGGAACCTCTTGAATCTTTGCCATGTAACTGTAATGTGCTTCCAACTCTTGTTCATCAATTTCCTCATCCGTGTCTGCTAGCCAGTCAGATTGCTCTGCTTGAAGTTGAACACCTTTCTCAGCTTGTTTACACAGCAACATCTTTTCCTTGTGATACGTGGAGTCTCTAACCCGTTTTGGCTTTCTGCATTCCTTAGCATAATGACCAAATTCCTTGCAGTTAAAGCACTGTATCCCAGACTGTTGCACTACTGGACCACCTACAGTTTCCCTAGCCCCAACAACATTTATTGCCCTCTGATTCCCAAACTGTCCAGTCTGATTGTCATTCTTGTACCTTGGAGTAGTATCCACATTCTTGTTCCTGGTGTTTGAGGAAGTTCTGAGGTTGTTGTTGGTAGGTTTGTAGAGTTTCTTGAAGTACTTTGCAATGAGAGCCAAATTCTTCTGCATATCTTTGTCCTTCTGAGCTTGTTCAGGATCACTGTCTTCTTCAGAAGCTGACTCAGATGGAGGTGTGATTGGTTTGGCTATCTCTTTGCCTTTGTATCTTGTAGCTGCATGAGATCTGGTTGGAAGTGAAGCTTTGGATGTTGGTGCATATGATTTATGATGTTTTGGTGTTTGATAATAAGGATCTTGCATTGTTTGAGCAGTAGCAACAAGTGCTAATGGGTTAGCATTCTTGGCCATTCTTTCAGCACGGAGTTCATTAACTTCCTTTTGATATTGTTTCAGAATGTCAAAGAGCTTATGATATGAAACTTCATCCAACTTGTGTTGTTGCTTCACAATCGTGACAAATCTTGACCATTCTGGTTGAACGTTGTGAAAGAATTGAACATTGACCTTGCATCGGTTGCAACTGTCCAAATTGTTTCTTTTTTGGATCTTTTCTTCATCTATTTATTTTGTAGAATCTTGTGTAGTAAGACTCAATTGTTTCTCCATCGTGAGAGGTGAATTGACCAAACTCCCAAAATAAGTTTGTCTTGACATCTTGAATATTGAGTGATTCACCTTGTTGTAACCTCTCGATGGCTTCCCACATTTCTTGAGCTGTCTGACATGCATCAACAGTTGAGTAGATTTCATCTCTATTCCAGTCATTATCAAAATGAATCGCTTCTTTTTCAGATTCATAATGAGCACTTTGTTCTCAGGGAGTCATATTCAAGGAACGGTCTTTCTCGAAGATGTTTTTGAACGGAAAACTTCTGGAGAATCCTCTGTTTACCGGAAAAGCTGGTGTTAGTTTACCTTGTAGTTTAAGGACCTGTGAGAATTGCAACTTTTCGTTTATGGCATCACCATTTGGCTTGTATCACTTGTATCGTAAGACAACCCGTGATCGCCATTGTGCATATCGTCCTGTTGCAAGCATTGGTGGACGATCCCTTGAACCAGCTGCCATTATGTTGTTATGCATTTGACTGTCGTTTGTGGGGAAGTTGCAATTGGAGTCGTCATGATGGCATGTTTGATGAATTATGGAAGTTGTGGATGGGGATATTTGTAGGATCTTAAGCAGGTAAAGTTATTGTTGTTGTGGATTGAGTACAATTAATGTTCACGGGATTTTACAATTCTTGGATTTAAACCGAGAGAAGAATCGTATCTTTCACGGGATTTTACAAAATCAAGAAAAAACCGTAAAACAAAAATTACTAGTTCGGTTCTAGATCGGTTCTAGTATAAATCACCTAGTTCGGTTCATGCTTGTTCGGTTCGTTGGTTCGGTTGTGTAGTTCGGTTCTAAGAGAAATCAACTAGTTCGGTCCTTTAGTTCGGTCCGCAAGAGATTTCACTAGTTCGATTCGCTTGTTCGGTCCACAAGAAATGTCACTAGTTCGATTCGCTTGTTCGATCCACAAGAAATGTCACTAGTTCGATGGTCCTTGTTCGATCCACAAGAAATGTCACTAGTTCGATGGTCCTTGTTCGATCCACAAGAAATGTCACTAGTTCGATGGTCCTTGAATGTTGAGACGCGTTCGATCCTTGAAGGAAATACTAGTTCGATCCTCTAAGGAAATACTAGTTCGATCCAAGCTAAAGGCCCTCGTTCGGTCCTCTAAGGAAATACTAGTTCGTTCCAAAATTGAATATCCCTCGTTCGATCCTTGAAGTAGTAACCTCGTTCGCTTTCAAAAAGAGAATTTTGCTCGTTCGATTAAGACACCAAGAACTCGTTCTTTTCTTCCTTGCGTTTTGCTTAGCCACGCACGAAGTAACCACGATTACAAGAAAATTACAAACACTAAATCGAACCATTATTTCTACTCTTTCAGTTCGATTCAATTGCAACGTCTACTCCAAAACGTAACGTGTCTACTTCAAACGCAACACTTCTTGGACACAAAACCGCAATGGCATTACAAAAATGGCAGAGAGAAACGTGTTAGTCAAAACGCAATGATAATCTACAAAACGCACAGACATACCTGTGATCAAACGCATGTGAACCAAAACGCAACAATGTCAAAACACGCAGGCCTCTTTTCTTTAAACTTGCGAATAAGCTCAAATCTTCCCTAACTTGCTTATGAAATAAGCTAACCACTACCCAAAACAAGCAATTAAGTATTCTAAACACGAAAGTACAAAGATTTTAACACAGAAAACCACGAAAATAATAAATCAATACCCGATGGTTTTTGCTTGTTCTTTTCTATTTCGAACCAAACAACAAAATTGATACACTAAAATTTCTCGACTGTTCTAAACCAACGAATCAAACAGAACACCCGAGGCTCTTGATACCAAATGTCGGTAACCCTTTAATCACTTCACTTCAATAAGATTAACAAGAAGATTAGGAAGAATGTAGAGAGAGAATCTAGAGAGAGAAAGTTAGAGAGAAAAATGGAATTGGATGATTAACTTGAAAATGTTACAAATGAACCAACCACCTCACCTTCCTTGGTGAGGTGTATTTATAGGCTTGCAATGCCTTTTAGTAATTCTAACGGCCGGGCATCGTTTTTTTAACTTGGGATTTTGCCCGATACACGTGACCGATTAGATTACAAATAAGAGCCCGTTTACCCGTCTAGCCTATTACAACGTATATTAATTTAGTGACCGAGACCTAATATAATTATGAACGAACTTCCATTGTTCGACTCAATATTTTGAGGCTAACAGTTTATAAAACTATGAAGAGATCTAAAAACTTATTAACCATAGTAAACATCCATTTTAAGCTTGTGTGACATATAAAAGTCTAAGGCTATGGTATAAAGCTAGCCAAGACTCACCGTGACCACGATCAGCGCCACATGAACTTTCTCTCTCCAGCTTTAAAACTCACTACAACTCATTTTTCAACATTAATAACAACTCACTTTTCAACTAAAACTCACCTTACTCACTTTTTTTTATTTAAATACTTTTATTCGTAAACTAAAAACGTAAATATTAACGTAAACGTACGAAATTAATAAAAACGTTAACTAAATTAAAAACTTTTATTCATAGATTAAAAACTTAAAAGATACATAGATAAATAAAAACGATACGATACATAGATAAATAAAAACTTAAATGTAAACTAATACTGCAAATTATACTTCGCCTTGATCTTTTCCCTTGCTTCATCCATTGCCATCCGCTGGTCCCCGGTCAAGTGATCGATGGCTGAGATAGAACCTATTCTTCTTGTGTTGTTGATACTCCGGAGCTGCAACCTCTCAGTCTCAAGACATTGGGGTCCACCTTCCTCCTTTTGATCCTATAAAAATGCTTCGCGTTGTTCTTTCTCAACAACTATCATCTCGGTTACCATAAACCTAGCCAATGCAGCATCATTCATAGTTTACGATCCTGACGCTTTCGACCCTTTATTTTTTCTAGCAGCTCTCGCTTTGTCCCTGCCCTATAGTAGTCGAATTTCCTGCACCTCATCTTCATCGACAACATTAGTATTCAGATTAATACTAGCATCCTCAGACTCTGTGTTGAACGAACTAGAACCAGATGACTTGTGTCTCTTGCTACCTCCCTCAAACCCTGTGTTGAAGTTTAGAAGTGCTATTTCTTTCCATTTTAAACTATCTTTTAAAACATCCCAACAATGACGAAATTTAAAAGGGAGTCCGGTTTCAGCTTGATAGTGAATCATTACCCTTTGAACGTAATCTTCGTCTCCGGCTCCACTCTCCTGCGCCATACGCATGATGTGACCGTACACTCTATAAAAATGAATCACGGCCGGGTATACCGTCTTCTATTTTCCGCATACCATATCGTATGTTCGACGGCCGTACGCTTTCGTTTTGTCACTATGTACACCAAAACCTCACCCCAAAAGCCATCTTTCTTCCTCGCATTACCATGCTCGCTGTTTTCAAAAATGGCAACCCAACCTTTAGCTAACATAATTTCTTCCTCAATTGTCTACGCAATCTGTCGGGGTGCATCATTGCTTTGAATCGTCCTTTTTTGGCGGTTGCGGGCTGGCTTCTTCTTCTTCGTTGGTGAGGTCGCGACTTGTTCAACTGGATATTCGTGAGGATTAGGTTCTTGCCAATAACCGGTGTTTTCTTGTAAAGACTCCGAAAATTCAGGCGTGTACAAATCTTCGATCAGAAATGCATTAATCGGAGACATGGCTGGAACCGTACGCGGTTGTGATGACGAACCACCCATTTGGGTTTGTGAGACGTAGTCTTGGTGGCTAAATGGAAACGAGGAATGTTGGGACGAGTAATCCTGAAACGCTTTTTATAACACCCCCATTTTGACAAATATAGCAGCGGAAGCTAATCTAGGGTATTACTTCATAGTACAACAGTCATAATCATAAAAAACGACTCATAAAGAGACGTTTTTGGAAAATTTAGTTATTATTCATTTATTCATCAGAGTTTTACAAAAAGAGAGATCCCAAAATCTAAAAACATAAAGTTTGAATGATAACAGTTTAGCCATCTTCAAGTCCGTGCCACTCCGTGCCATAAGATGCTCAGTTACCTGAGATAAACATGCTAAAAAGTCAACACAAAGGTTGAGTGAAATTCATAGGTTTATGTTAAACAGTTTGAATACAAGTTCAATAGTGGGTTACGTTGTTATACACCCATAAGTGTAATAATTGCAATGAGTACAATTATTATAGAAAACAGTATTATTGCCCTAAGCTCATGACACCGAGACCTTGAGATAATCAATAATCACAAGAAGTTGCCCCAACGGGTGCCTTTGCCAAACACCCGCATAGTGATTCAAATGAAGTGCGTTTGGTTACCAGAAAGTATAGGTACACCAACGGGGGAGTTCAGTCCCAAATAGATCTATTCACAGCATTCGCGCTTACTCCGAAAAGTAATTAACGGTTCATGATAGTGGGGTCTTAATGGCAAAAGTAAGGACTTAGGCAATAATATATCAAGATAGCATACAGTTGGAAAAACACTTGCATTCATGGTTTATAGCATGTATCCCCCTCGTGGGTTTATGAAAACATTAGAAGATTTAAAATGCGAGGCTATGAACTCACCTTAACAGGGGAAATCTGATTGATGGCTACGTCACGCAACCTAGGGTAATATGTCAAGTCTTAGTGTGATGGTTTATGTTTCAAAACTTCATAAAGTTTAACGTATTACTTTGATTTATTAATTTATGGAAATATTGTATCACTGTTCGGGCTATCATAATCCAGAGGTCATGTAGTATCGTTTGAGGAGTCAGGGCACTTTAAATCGTAAACCCAACAAACTCGTCAAAACAAATACCCAAATGGAACCCCTCACATGAAATTCCCTAGTAACGTGACACGATAAGATTTTAAGTTTCTTCAAAAGCTAGTCGATGAAAAGTTACGTTAATAATATAACGTAATTGTTTTATAATGCATCGATCGCTGATTACTAACGATTGATGTGTCGGGTTTTAATGAAATCGAGTCTTATAATATTAATAAGTTATAACTTTAGGAAAATGACATTTTTAGCCCCTCTAGTTATAAATTTCAGAAAGTTATGATATATACCCTTTGCATGGAAATGATTTATAAATCAAGTCCAAAAAGCCATGCAAGCTTATTTCAGGGTTTCAAATGATATTTGCAGGTTATAGCTTATTAGAATAAGCTAAAATAAGATGTTCTAATGTAACAAAAGTTTAGAAAAATGAGGTTTTTGTTGTGGACGACGAGTTGAATTAGGGATCAGGTTTGGTTGTAACAAGCAGTAGCTAAACTTCTGCCATAGAAACATCGGTGCTTTTGAGAATATCAGCATTGTTACGTGCTTGCTTCCACAGTGTACGTTTCGTTTTCTTTCGGACAACGCCATTTTGTTGAGGTATTCATTGGTAACAAACTCTTTGATCGAAATAATGCCCAATCTTTTTAGTTTTAGGACATAACTTGGTTGACAAATTCCGTTCCATTATCTGTTCGGGTTGTATACTGGACTCTTTTGTTGAGACAAACCTGTATGTGCTTAAGAGAGTTGAGGGACAAACTCTGGAGTTACATTCTTTGATCTCAAAATATTTGGCCATGTGAATCTTGAATAGTTCATCCACGATGACTAAAATGTATTTTATTCCCATTACTACTCTAGACTCTTATTGGGACACACAGATCCATGTGAAGGGTATGAAGAATTATATATTTGTGTTTTTCAGATTTTGCGTTTGTAGGAGGGGGGGGGGGGGGGGAACTTCTTGCTTTTTTCCAAGTTGTACTGGCTGAGCAAAAGATGATATTTTTCAAACTTCAATCTTGGTAGACCTCTAACCAAATCTTTTCGAGCAAGATCATTGATTGTGCCAAACTTTAAATGGTTTAAACGACGATGCCATAGCCATGATTTGGACTTGGAAGCTTTGGAAAACAAGCATATTGGAGAAGACTTCATCATATCATCAATCGATATCATGTACAAATTGGTTCTGGACGACTACTTTAAGTAAGTCTTGCACCTTTCAATATCATGAAACAAAAGCAAGAATGCATTCCTTGGGCAACTTCGAGATCAAAATCACAAAATTGCCCTACAGAGACTTAGTGTGTCCAAGTCCTCAGTAGTATACTTTTGGGATCACATGTCACCAATATAACATAATCTCTTTAACCCATGATAGCTCCGATAGTGATTCTTCCGATCTGATGACGCCGATGACTTTTCAAAAAGTTCTTGAGCTTCGCCTGACGTTCCCCGTCATATGTTTTGAACAGCCTGAGTCCAGATACCAAAGGATGACCTGTACGACCTGCATTTGAAAACAGTCGAGTGTGGAGAGTTTGGAATTTCAGTTCCCCAATTTTTGTTGGGGTCCTGGTGGTTAGCAGTTATGATAGAACATTGCACAGAAAGCTTAGTTAAAGGGCACAGTTCGCCTAAGGCAAATTCTTTCCTGTGGGTCTCATTGATAACAACAATTAGGTTTTCCTAAGGCGACTTTCTTTCTGTGGATCTCCATTGATAACCAACATTAGCAAATAGTTTACCCGTTGCTTTCCAAACCTGCTTGGTCTTGTTCAAACTGTTATCAGACAGTTTGCCTTTTGGTTTCCAGATCTGCTTCCCTTTATTCAAGACAATTTTAACAGTGGGGGTAGCATTCACAGAATTCAAGATATTAACAACACACATTTCATGACTTGCAGAGTTTAAACATTTGTTACAAGTTTTGCACACAGATTCAGAATTCGAATTAATTACAACACGCTTAGAGCTAATGCTAGAATCAACCCGATTCACTTTTGTCCATACTGACTTATTTGTCCTAGGGTGGTCTTCTACTTTCTTCTTATTCTCAGTCTTTGCAGGCAGGATTCCTATGTTTTTTCTTTTGTTTTGCTTTAGGCTTTGATCGCTCAGCTTCAGTGGAAGTGTTTTACTCTTGTAGAATAAATCTATAGGGACATTAGTATGTTGACTTTCTGCGTTGCACTTCGTGGGTTTCTGTGTGTTACTAGATGAAGTTCCTGGTTTATCATTAAAAGTTACTTGCTTTTTCCTAGTTACAGGGGTAGATGGAGCCTTGTTATCTCTTTCATTGAAACTTTTTGGGCAAGTGCCAATCACATATTCTAGCAACTCCTGAGATAGCTTAGTGTATTGACAGCTTTAGTTTAAGTGCATTTATCAGTGGTTTACTACTCTTAGCTTCCCTCTACAATCAAACCCTAACTGTTTCCTACACTCTCTTAAGATGTTGATTTTGTTTAATGAGCATCTCCTATTGTTCTTAAGGGGATGAGGATGGGTTTAACTATCCAATGGCTTTACATGCCAGGCGCAAGAACTTTTTGTTTGACAGACGCTTCTAGTTGCAACTTTCAATATTGCATTCTATGAAGGGGGCCCTTTTAAGATCCTCAATTGTGTCAACAATGAAAGATGTCTTTGCTATTATGATTAGTGCGGAGTGATCTTAATAGACTCAAACATTTCCTTGTAATGCTGCTTAACCTTTTCTATTTCTGCTCTTAAACGTTCATTTTGTTCAAGAAGATCAGTGACATCGTTAGCATTATAAGGCTCACAACTTCGGTCATTCACATTAGAGACTAGAACTTTCAAGTCTCTAATCACGTTGTCTTTTTCTTGAATCTGATGTTCGGATTTCTTGAATCTTTAAAGAATGAGTTAAAATCAGGAGCTTCATGTGATGTTTGTGATTTGTATTATAAACTTTCTTGAGATGTTGATACTTTAATTGCAAATTTAGGTATTCCCTTTCAAGTTTTGAATATGTTTTGACTATTATGAACTCTAGACACCTCAGCTTTTCAAGATCTAGACACGTGATTTATCCACTATCATACAACAGTTGATTCGGACAACACAATTAGCAATCAGATTCCTCATTTTCAAATGAGAAGGTTTTTCTTTACAATTTAGCAATTGCTTGTTATAGTATTTTCTGGTCTACTTCGTCATTCATTTGATCAAAATTTCTTTCCATTACTTTAAATTCTTTAAAGAGGGGCGTTTGACTCCTGCAAAGTGTTCTTTATAAGGAGTTTTGAAAAATGGAATAACTTCAGTGAATTTAGGTAACATCTTTTTGTTTGCTCAAAACCTCCTTTTTCCTTCGTTAACACATGTAGGGGTGTCTCTTTTTTGCAAGTTTTGTTAATTCCGTAAAAAGTTGTGTGAATACATAAAGGATGTAATATTCCTTGACTTTTAGTTGGAGAGAACTCTAAGGACAAGCTTGGAAAGGAGTATTGGGTGTGATACATTTTGCAATGCTGATGAAAGTGGTTTTGGAAAACTGAGGTCTTAGTCTTTTTTCTTGTTCATTTTATATATGGACAAATTTCTATTCTGGGTCGATTTCTTTGTGGAGCAAAGGTTGAAGTGGTTTCTTCCAGTAATCTGTGGGGGGATATTCCAATCATTAATTTATTTTCCACACAAGGAGGGCTTTTTCATTTTATCAAGCATTCTTTTCCTAGTTATCTCAGATATCTCACGAGTTCCTCTGAGTCATGTACGTATCAGGGCGTTGCATGATTGGTCATGATAAATAATGACCATTATTAGTGGGCAGGTTATTAAACTCTGCTTTGCACGGTGTGAGACATAAGGGATTTTTGTAGCCTATTCTCTACTTGTTCTTTTTCATCATAAAATGAATTTGTGGTTTACATATTCATGTGAAACCGTTTTGAAAAGACTGTATCTTGTTGTATTATCTATCTTTAACACGTTTTTTTTTAGGCCAACTTTTTATGTCTAAAATAACTCTTCAAGGAAGTTGTCTTCTTTTTGTTTTAAATACGTTTTCAAAATGATCGCTTCGTCCTTCATTAATCTTATGATGGTGAAGGGTACTTTTAGAACGATAGTTGCAATTGTTTGCAGAATGAAGTTTCCGAATTAAAGAAGTTTCTTTTCGATTCGGTCACGAGTATAATATCTCAATTGTTCAGAAATCTTTCTGTTCTCTTTCAGTAGTTCAAATTAAGCCGTTGTTCATTACACCCCGACCAGTTCTTATATCTCGCAAGTTCAGGAAGTCACTGAGTCATTAACTACTTTATCCTGCTTATTTACTGACATACTTTGGACACCCTGTTCATGCATTTCATCGAGAATTGACATCAATGCATCATTTCGTACAGAAGATACATTACTTTATACAACATGTTCTTCGTTGTCTTCCACATACTGATCATACTGAATAATATTACTATCACTCATATAGTCAGCATCAGATTCAACAACGGTTTTGTGTTGTACTTAGTTTTTTTGCATCTCGTGTACTTCTGATACTCATTCTATATGATCTACAAAGGTATCATGATCTTGTACTCAAACGAAGATATTCGATGTCTCTATGATGGCCCGGCGTTTCAGATGTAAGACTTGCCTTCATATGAACAATGGTCTGTGTGGTGGGAGCCTCATCAACATCAGAGTCGAATGCATCGCATTGATCAGCTTCAAAGACATGGTCCACATTGAGTGCCAAATCAAACACATCGTCATCAAAATTGGTGATTTGTTCTCCTACAAGAAACAACAACTTCTCTTCATCCAGTACAACACCATTCTCATGAGCATTCATAAGCAGCATCTTGTCTTTGAAGTAGTCTGAATCCTGAGGACGCTTTGGTTGTGGACATTCTCGTGCTATGTGCCCGATTCCTTTGCAGTTGTAGCACATAATGGGTTTAGCTTGACCAGGATTCAAGTTTCCAACTCTGTTCTGACCTCTTACATTCCCAGTTCCAACAACTTCTCTTACGTTGTTCCTCTGAAATGGTCTTCCTTGATTATTCTCATTGTATCTACCTCGAACATCCTGAACAACAACTCTGCCGTCTTGAACTGTAGCATTGTTCCTTGCATTTGAGGAAGTTCTGAGTTGATTGTTCGTTTGAGGAAGATGCGCTTTGAATGATTGGTTGAGGAGGGCAAGTGTGTTGGTTAGGCTTTCAATCAAGTTATCCGTTGAAGTGCTTCCTGTGTCCATTTGACAGTTATCAACAAGTGATGGTTGATTTGAGGATTGTGGAGACATGGATGATTGTGTTGGATATTGCTGAACTGAGGCATTAGACACTAGTGCCAAAGGATCATTAGTTGGTTGAATGAAACTTTCTGATAAGAATCGTTTAGCCCATCTAGGATATGTTTTACAAATAACTTATATACGCAGCGAAAATTAAAGAACAATAACTTATTAAACAAGGTTTTAACCGAACGTTCATGCCTCAATATTATTAGTATGTTACCTAACTGTAAGCATGGATCCTATAGATCATTGAGGCTATTAATACATATAGACGACCGTAATAACAACGTCTATAAAACTAAACTACTAACTATTACTTAAACTAATATTAGACTCTCATTGGGAGGGAATCTAACTATGATGGATGCTAAAGTACATACTTAGACCTCTTTTATTTGTATAAGGAGTCAAGGTTTCACATGGAAAACTAATAGTGATAATAATGTTAAAATTAATTATCTTTGACAATTAATAATGTGATTAATAATGATGAATTAATTATCTTTGACCAATTAGTTATTCAATCATTATCTTTGACCAAATCTTTTCATTCTTATCTTTTGTAGTATTCTTTGACTACAACTTTGGTCCTTCATGTTTCCATCTTGTTTCATTTAGGTCCTAATTAACAGGATCTAAATGAGCCTTGAATGACTTATAGTCCTTTGAATAAATCCAAAGATACTATGAGAGACGATGACAGTGAATATACATATTGACGCGGAATATCAATATCTATACCAAGATGAACACAAGAACAAATATCAAACTTGCTATTACTATTACTATTTGATTGTGAATACTCAATCAACTCATATGTTTACAATACTATTCTATGTTCCTTTTATAGACTTAAGGAACCCTAAACGCGTTAAGAGATAATGCTTATCTCTTCCTAGATTAACGCTAATTGATAACTATTACTATAATTACAACAGACTTAACTGTCTGGTCAAACAGTATTAACTTTAATACTGTCAGACTTAAGTTAATGCTGGCAGACTTAACTTGCTCTACCAGACTTAACTTCTATACTAACAGTACTAACTATTTCTATCAGTACTAACTATAACTAACAGACTTAACTTTAATACTAACAGTATTAAGTCTGTTTACAATATTTTCCTAACAATCCTCCCCTAACTTGATCTTCATTCATGAACTTCAAGTTCCTTCAACACATTCTCGATCTTTAAATACTTTAAGCTTCACCTTGGGCTTTAGAGGATTGTCTTGAACTTCTGTCTTCAAAATAATGTGTCTTTAAGTCTTCAAATCTGATACAGCAACTAAGTCTTCATAGCACTTCCAATCTGACTTGCAACAAAAAATATAGTTTTTGGCAAATACCAGCCCATACGGATTTGTTGGTCTTTACCATGAGTCTGTTTTGCTTTGGATTAGTCAATGTTTGGTTTGTAAAGAACCATGGTACATGATACACCATATGATTTTGAGCAATCTTCAAGGCTATTACGGATTTTGATAACTCTATTACAGTTAGACGTTTTGGCTCTTGGAGTAGCCATGCTTCAGTATAAATACTATGGTGCATTGAATACCATACAATTTTTGGTAAATTGTCAACCATCTAATATGGATTTGCATGTCTTTACCATAAGCCATAATCTTATGGACTAGTTATGGTTTTTCCACAGCCTTTACCACAAGCCATAAACTTGTGGGCTAGCCAACTCTTCACTTTAACAGATATGTGAGTTGAATACATTACAACTTTATTTGCAAGTTTGTCAACCATAAAACGGTTTGAGAAGTCTTTACCAAGAGCGTTTCGCTCCTGATCTAGCAGTTCTTATGTTGTGTTAGACATGTGTAACTGATAAACATCTTTGTAGTGTCTAAGTGCATAGCACCTTCACCAAGTGTTATCCTTCTCAACTTCTATCCTAGGTTTTCAACCCTACAACTTTCACTACGTTCTATGCCTGCATAGTTTTTCCTTCATTTTCAACTATCTAGGCAATCTCTCACTCATCTTCCCATCAAAAGCTTCATTTCAACATGTTTTAATACTAGCAGAAAGTGGATATTTTTTTTTTTCTTATCAGAAAACATAGAAAACATCATGGATTCTAAGTTTAAGGCAAGAACCCTACAGGTATCATAATATCTCCAACTTATAATCTTTTGCTGTCCTATCTTACTCCAGATAGAATCTGTGCTGAGAGGTTCTTCAAACATAATTCTTAAACATTTCCAAAATCCCTTTTCTAACTTATCCTCTGGCCCATCCATTCCATATCTACTCATCACAATCCTATACAACTCAGTAAGGTCATCTCTAGATATAGATTTCATCATGGCAACGCAAAAATTAATATGATACTACTAATATTGTTCCATCTTCCCTAACAATTTGATATACTCCTTTTTCTCCTTGCTTAATAATCTTATAGGTAGCTACACTAGGTGTTTTCATAGCTACAGGAACAGGATTAATAGGAGTTTCAGTACCTGTGTTAGTCTCTTCTTGCTCATCAACCTTATCTGACTCTTCAGAATCATTTTCATCAACATTTGTATTCATACCTTTTCTTGCCATCTGCTTTCTTCTCTTTCCAGACTTCTTTGTTGATTCATCATCCTTTGCTTCATCACCTTTTTCTTCTTTCAGTCTTTTTGGAGTCTTTGTTTGAAGCTCTTCACCAAATCTTTTCAAACTGTCTTTAGTAGCTTCAAAACTTATTGGAGCAAAGGACTCAACCTGTCTTACAAGCTTGTCAAACTCTCTCTTGACTTCATCAAAACTCAACTTCCTCAGCTGATTTAACTTCCATGACCCTTGATTCTTTAAGTAGTTCATCATGTAAGTCTTTAGCTGTGATTGGGTCATGGGCTTGTTCCTTTTAGCTTTGGCTCTTTCTTCAGCAAAAAACTTCTTTCTTTGATTCACAAGATCCACCATTTTCTTAGCAAAATCTTCTCCTTGAAGTTCACTTCCAAGCATGCTCTTTGATAACTCTGCATTGGCTTCAAGTTTTGCTCTAATCAAATCCCAATCTTCATTTGTATAATGCTGAGCCTCAAATTGTACTTGAGCTTTTCTTTTCTTCTGTTGCTCAGTCAACTCTTCTTCTTCTGCAATCCTTTGTGCTAGAAGAGCATCCAAATGTATTTGCTCAGCCTCCTCTTCTTTTTGTAAGGAATCCAATCTTATTGCTTCTGCAAGGTTGATTCTCTTCTTGTAAAATTTGTCCTTTGTCTTTCTTTGGAGTTTCTTCATCTGAGCATAGGAGCTTTCCCTCTTCTTTGTCTTATTTTCACCAGCTGTACTATCTTGTCATAACAGTTATTAAGTTCATATATACCATGTAATTCTACTTTACTAGCAGTATTAACTTCAATACTAGCAGCATTAATCTCACCAGCAGAATTAGTCTTCTTCATCAGCACCAGCTTTCATCTGTTTGAATGTCATAGCTTGAGACTACTTTACATACCTTTAGTCTCTTTTCTTCTCTTGTACCCCTTCCTTTGTCAATGGGTGGACCTTAAGAGGAAACCTTTGAGATAGTTTTGGCTTGCTTAAGAGTGGTTTGGGCTTTATCTTCCACTTTACCTCCCTTGAAGCATGAGCCTTTGTTGTAGGAGGTGTAAACCATTCATTGTATTGAAGAATCTTGAGGATCCGCTTGACTTTTCCTTTCCTTGAGCCTCAGGTTTTCATCCTCTGATCTCGTTAAAACTAAATACCTCTTTTTAGAAAACCTTCCAACTTCTTCACCTTCATTGACTAGCTTTTTCCAAACCTTATTTATGCATTTCCAAGGTTAGCTGGTTTGTTTGAGATCCAATTCCAGGCTATCTATTCTTGAAATCAACTTGGGAACTGTGTGAAGCAAATCATCCATAGGCATGCGACTTGGAGCCTGTTCTTGTGAGGGTGAGAAGTGACTGGTGGGACAGGAGAGTGCTCTTTGACCAATTTTTATTCTTATCTTTTGGTATTTTGTGTATTCTTTGTCTACAACTTTGGTCTTCATGTTTCCCATCTTGTTTCATTCGTGTTTTGTTTACTCAACTCAAAATTTTATTTCCCAAGACAATCTTCACCTAGTTGATAAGGGACAAAACCAATAAAGCACGAAACTTCCCTGAAGTTAATATACGAATGAAACGAAACCTCTTCCCCTTTTTGTTTTATAATCAAGTTGAGGTGTTTCAGTAGATATGCACCTGCAGATGGTTAACTTTTAATCAATAAGTTCCCCTGAAAGTATGCTAACCATCTCTTGAATCTCGAACTCAGTAGGCTCTATGTAGTGATCACTGATGAAGAAAATAGAGTATAACGAATTTGATGAAGAAGTAGAATTCCTTAACTTTGTGGTCTTATATCTTGTAACTATCCACGGACGTTGAATCATACTCATTAATGTATAAGCAGACGCGATCTCTTGACAAATCCCTTCATTCTCTATAATGAGACACTGAGCACAATAAATAAACTCCTTCAAGTGATAGCGAATGTGAGCATTGAGCACCTTAAGAAAAATCACACATTCCTAGATTTTGCAAGTCTTCGTCACCATACAAAACAAACAAGTTATCTTTAAAGTGTAACACCCACTTTAAGATATGATAACAACACGCACCTGTGAAACTCAACTACAACTTCAAATAAGTGATAATCAATTTTCTTCGTAATCACCTCTTTAATAAATCCAAAATGAGCCATAAATCAATAAGAATAAACTGTTGTGAATAACAGTTCCATCCGAGATCTAAAACAATCATCATAAATCAATTATACCAAGAAAACCTTGAATAATAACAATACTTGAGATCGTATTGCTTACCAAAAAGTAGAGAGGACGATCTTAGATTGTTTTAGCCAATTTAAACTCCAAAACCACATAAAACTTTTACCACAAATATCGGTTGTTCTTGAAATTTAGGGTTATAGGGTGTTCTTCATAATACCTTGTTAATCCTAGATCGAGAGCCACCAGGCTCTGATACCAATTGATAAGATCGTTTAGCCCATCTAGGATATGTTTTACAAATAACTTATATACGCAGCGGAAATTAAAGAACAATAAGTTATTAAACAAGGTTTTAACCGAACGTTCATGCCTCAATATTAATTAGTTTTGTTATCCACTATATGTAACATGGATCCTCTTGATCCTTGGGCTACTATTTCTTATAGACGGACTTATAACACGTTCTATAAACATTACTACTAACTATTACATAATCGAAATGAGCTTGACTCTCTTGGGGCAGAGATCTACTTGGATGGATGCCAAAACTATTTACCTTAGACCTCCTTTTATAGTATAAGGAGTCAAGGTTTACATGAAAACTAATAATGATAATAATGATAAAATCAATAAGTTATTCAATCATTATCTTTGACCAAATCTTTCAATTCTTATCTTTTATAGTATTCTTTGACTACAACTTTGATCCTTCATGTTTCCATCTTGTTTCATTCGTGTTTTGTCTTATCAACTCAAAATATAATTCCTAACAGGCTCTGTAGGGTGACCAAGCCTGCAGTGCCAATCATGCTGAGACAGATAATATTGGTATCTAGATACACTATGATTACTTTTAATACCTTGATTATTATAGTAGTATAACCCTTCACATTGGTTACTAATCCCCAAAACATTTCTCAGATTCAAATTCTGGTTCAAAAAATAACATCTACTCTCATCAAAGGCAACAATAATCTTATTCTCTTTAACCAACTTATGAACATAAATAAGAGTAACACAATATTCATGTATAACCAACACATCATACAAAACTAAACCATTAGATAACTTGAGATTTCCAATCTTAGAAATAAAGGCCTCAGTCCCATTAGGGTGACCAACCTTTATTTTAAGATGGGAGATATCAAGTACATTATCTAACTCCTTATCAATTTAAGTCATATGTTGATTTGCGTGTGAATCAACAATTCTACCATTACAAACCAATTTTGGTTTAAAATTTGTATTAGAACAGAAAAACTTATTAAAGTTTTTATGAAAAATAGTATTGTTGTTAACAAAGTACATGTTAACCTGAACATTCTTTTCAATTTTATTGTCTTTGATGAGAGAGATAAGAGTATTCATTTGTTAATTTGTAAACCTAGAAGATGAACTAGTCCCAACAGAGTTGTTATTAGAAACATTTTTCCCTTTAAAATTTTCTCCTGGCTTCTTTTTTCCAAAATCAGCAGGATAACCAATGATTTTAAAGCATCTATCAATAGAATGACCATTAAACCCACAGTTCTCATATATTAAAGCAGAACCTCCACCTTGCCTATTATTGTTCAAGTTATTAGGTCTATGTACACTATTAAAATTCTGATTATTTCTTTGAAAATTATTTATGTTAGGCACATTAGAGATAAATTCAAAAGTCTGGTTCCTCTGAGAGGAATCAACAATACGACCAGAAACAACTCTGTGAGATTCCTCACTAGAGATGGTAGCATAAGCTCTTTTAACATCAGACAAGACTTCTCTATAAAGAAAAGAACTGCTAATTTGCATATAAGAATCATCAAGACCTATTAAAAACTGCATTAATTTCATTAACTGATTATGCTTCTAAAAACTTTTAGAAACATTGCAAACACACTTAGGTAACTCAATCATAACATCAAATTGTTTCCACAAAGCATTCAACTTATGATAATAATCAGCAATAGATGAACTATTTTGTTTTAGAATATGAATCGTATGCTGCAAACCATACATAATGGACCCATCTACTTTATCATAAGTTTCCTTTAATTCTTCCCAAACATGTTTAGCTCTTTTGGAAAAAATTAACCAAAGAAAAGTTCCTTAGAAACAGAGTTCAAACAACCCAAAGCAATAACATTTACTCTATCCTATTGTCTACCAAGAACCTCATCTGTATTAGATCTCTTACATCAATAAAACTAGTTTTATTTTTTCCGTCTAAAGCCAAAATCATAGCACAAGACCATACTTGATAATTTTCAGTTCCTTTTAGTTTTATTGAAACAATAGTAAGAGCAATAGAATCATTAGGGTGTAAATGCATAGGGTCACTTATATCCAGTCTACTTATCAAAGTGACTGGATCATCAATATAATAATCACCACCATCATAATTATGAACATAATTATGAATAGACATGATTAAACAACAAACAAGATCAAATAACTAAGATAAAGGAAGAAAAAAGTTCCTAGGCTTTCACACCACTCAAGGTGGCAGATCAAGGGCAGATAGACACAAACTATAACCAGAAATAAACAATAATGAACTAAAGAGAAAGGAGGTGTTACAGAGCTTTCAAGAATAAACAGCGGAAGACAAACAACCCAAACTGATTACTCTCTTGATTCACTTAGTCAAGAGAGATAGCAGATTCACAACAACAAGCCAACAACCTAGAAACCAAGATCCACAAACCCTAATTTCTCAAAATTAAGGATAACAACCCAGAACTTCCAAGATCAATCAAGAACCTTAATAATTGATGATTAATCGATCTTAATCATCAACAATCACCAGAGATAAAAAAACCTTAACTATATCAAAACCCTAATTTTTCAAAATTAGAAATTTTATAAAAAACTTATAGATCTGTAAAATTAATTCACAGATCTAACCAAGGTTACAAAAATCATGAATCGTTAGCCGGGCGATTGACCACCTTGTAGCTTGTAATCGGTCTAGGCGGGATTAATCAGATTGGCATTTCTGATAAAATTTGGGTAGTTTCGGCTAGTTTTGTGTATTTCCGGCGAGTTTTAGGTATTATTGGCAAGATTTTTTTCTAAAAAACAACTTGTAAGAGATTTAAACAGTTACTATAAGTAATCAAAACAAGTTTACGGAGAGTTTTAAGTACTTCCGGTAAGATTCGAAGCTTTTCGACAAGTTTGACCACCGTTGATCGCCGTTGACCACAGTTGACCTATTTGTTTGACCTAGTTACATAAATCGGCAAGGTTGGTGGCCTTATAGTGCATAGGCGGTGATTAATTAACCTTGTAGACCTTTTTTTGCAACACTGGATCTAACAACACAATCGATTTGATTGAACAAAAAACTGATTAATTTCAAAAAACCTCTAAATTTATGAAACCCTAATTTTTAGAAAACGATTTCAGAGCAACCTGGCTCTGATACCATGTAGAGAAACATAACCTAAACACTTTATTAAACTCAAATCTTAATTTTATTAACCAAAAACACAAAACCTGATCTCAATCAGTATAAACAAATCACAACGAAATATCCACATTGTTATACAGGTGTGGATCAATTATCTATTTGATAATTGTTCTGTTACAAAACTAGAAACTGAACCAAAGATCAAGATAATCTATAAACTAGGGTTACAAACTTTTGAGAGAGAAAGAGAGATGAATAATCTGAGAAAGAGAGAGAACCGGAGGTAACCCAATAAGCTGGTTTTGACCAGCTTATATAGGCTCTTTGAAGAAAATTCATTTCACACAAAAGATGAACTAGAGAGAGAAGGTTGAGAGAGAAAGTAAAAAGGAAAATAAGAATGTTGATTGAACTATGTATAAATTACAAAGAGAACCAACACCCTCTCTATGTGTGGAGAGGGTATTTATACTTAGTAAGTGACCGGTTAGGCCTTGGCTTGCATGGGCTTTCCATGGGCCTTGGACTAACTAGCCCACTAAGTTTCCAAATATAGCTATACGAGCTATCTACCGATATCTATGAAGTGACCGAGACTTTTCTAGGAATTTCGTATTCCTAACAATCTTGACCAACCTATAGGAATCAACACTTGACACTTTCAGTCCTTCACAGCAATATACATAAACAACTTAAACCTGAAACAAGCTAAACATAAAAATAGAAAATGACAACATCAGTCCCTAAAACTTATTTATCAGGATAGAGATAATATTTTCAACAAATGCTCTTATGCTTTATTACAAACAATACTAACAAATATAAATTTTCTAATTGAGTTTACCATTAATGCTCTCATTTATGCAAGGAACTCAACTTTTAAGTATATATAGAACGAGGCGTTACCACCCGTGCGATGCACATGGTTTAAAGTTTTGAAGTGAGCTATAAGTTAATATGTGATATGTTCCGGTTTTTTGTTTGGCATGCTTTTCGATTGTTGTGTAAATGATAACATCAAATAATTGATACATTTTAATATCAAATTCCCTATTAAAATGCTTACAAATATACTATTAATGTATGAAAACGTTACTTAATTGTTTATTATTAGTTTTCAGGGACCAAGTGAGCATTTTAGCAAAAGACAAGGGATTTGGACAAGAAATGCACTAAAGTGAATAGCCCAAGGCAGTTTACGGCGTAACACCCTCGAGGGATTACACCTTAACGTACTCTAATGAAGAAATGATTCATCACACCCTCTATGGCGTAAAGTGTCTCCAAGATTACGCCGCAACATTCAAAACTACAAGAGATGATGTATCTGACTCAGCGTTACGACGTAACATGGGCGACAAGGTTACACCGTAACATACTTTTATGCCTAGAAGATTGGATGCTTACGTAGCAAGGTTACGGCGTAACATCCCATAAGGATTACGCCGTAAACCTTTCGAAGCCAACGCAGTGAGGTACTATCTCACTGTTTAAATAGAAAAAATTGATATTGAAAATCAACAACTGTGTTACTTGCTTAAAGTGGTTTTGTGACACATCGAGAGTTTTAGCATTTCAAAATTCATCAATCGTAGATCCATAACCTAGAACAAGTTTGATTCATATAGAATCGCACCATTGTTGCTTTCCAGTTGTTCATAAGTTTGATTCATGAGAATCGCACAAGTCACCTACCGAGAGCTTGTTTGATGTTGGTTCAAGCAGGATTTTCATCTTCATTGCGAATGATATCACTCTGATGTTTTGGCAAAATCACAAGGATAATGCGTAGGACTCTTAATATATATCTTGTTATACACATTGTGTAACTTAGCAAGCATAATTTGACAATTTCCTATGAGTTTAGGATGATCTCATCTTTTGCTTAGACTCAATTGTGGCTCTTTTTTTTAGTGGATCGAGGGCTATGAGCAACTGCAACTTTTCAATATCAACTAACTCGGAATGAGAAAGCTGATAGAAATGCATGTAATCTCCGTGAGAAATGAAACAAGAGTCTTTTGAAAGACCTTGAGAGGCTGGGGAGGGTTGTATATAGCGTCACTGGGTCCATAATTGTCTTCAATGTCAGACAACAACTTAGTGTTTCTGACAGATTATGTATTAACCCGGTTTCTGCCTAAGTGTATAGAGGGCTTCTTTCTTTTCACCCTTTATCCTTACATTTCTTTTTCATTCTTCAACCCCTTCAATGCTTACCGAGACTTCATAACTAACACCTTGTTGGGTTTATTCCAGTGTTAGCTCCATCTCAGTCGGCATTATTCCCGATTCTCACTTTTTCTCCTTTTGTATCATACCTAAGGACTTTTACACTATCTAGTGGATATCCCTGGGTAGATCCCTCCGGTTCTGGCTGGATCATGAGATTTGAATACCTATGCCTAACCACCTTATAACTTCATAAATTTAAGTACATGGTCGGTCTTTTGGGTATTCCATCACAATCAAAACCAAAATCATTGAAAAGTTCAATGAAAGTGTTTGATATAAATATCAAAAGATTTACACTTTGAGAGTTTTTCATCATGACTAAAAGCTCCCCCTTAACATGTGCACCATAATCGTAGTACATGTTATGTTTAGAGTGCATTGAGTCCATTTTATATGATCACATTTCAATACAAATTAAGTTCAATTTAATCACATTTTCTCCCCTTATCTAAAATGTTAATCCCTTGATATCTTGGATATCAATTGATTAAATGTTCGAGGACAAAATGTTACATAATAACTATCAGGAACATTTTAATGCTCCCCCTCAAAGTATGAGGGATATGATATAGTGTTGAGTACGAAATTTTGAAAGATTTTGAATTTTGTGAAAAATTCTTGAAAAATCATCGTACTCAAACACCACATAAGCCTAAGTCTTTTACTACTTATGTACATATTCACATGTTTATTATATATGAAGATTTGACCTGAATGATGAGAACATCATATGATGAAATCATATGGTCCTTTGTAGCAGCCGTAGGTCTCCTTCGTACAATCTCCCACCTTTTCTAAGCTCCTCATTAACCTTCTTTCTTTCAAGAAGTTGTCAATCTGATCTTTCTCTGTCCAAGCACTCTTCGGCATTGCTTCAACTTTCTTTCCAAGTTACGAAAGTCTTTGCTTCAAACTTCGAGTATGAAACAGATTCAGATACATATGTAACTTGAGCTTGTGTGGTTGGTGATGTCGGTGTTGATGTTGTCTTAGCTTCCCCCTAAACCAGCAATCCTTTCTTGAGTAGATTCAGAACTTTCTTGCAAGCCGCATCAAGCAGTCTTGATGTATAAAGCCCAGATATCCAAAGTACACAATTAACCCTTTCAAGAATTTGATACCGCAACACCAAAGTCAATTAAGTCCCGGATGAGCGCATTTCTCTCTTCAGGATAGTTATGATATAAATTGTAACACCAAAATCACTAATCCCAGATGTAGACAATTAAATCCCTATGTGTACCTCTTTTATCAAATATTTCTACCCATTTAAAAAAATTAGCTTAGAGATTGACCGGTCGGGTAAAACATTAATTGAATCAGACAGATTTCTTCTCACGTTTTAAATAATTATAGTCCCAACACTTCCTCCTGGTGACTCAAATGATGCATACTGACTAATGACGAGATGTCTCTTCCACCATGTGATTGAAATAGTGCACCCAAAAGATTCAAAAAGACCTAAAATTAGAAGAAGGTAACCTCAAAATACAAAAGAGGCTAACCTCAAAAGAAGGCCAAGGACACTATCAAGTATACATCTACTCTTTCCCCCTTGCTGGTTTTGATACCTCGGAATCAGCAAAACTTTGTACGCACACATACCCGAGATCGTGTTTTAAGAATATATAAGCTTAGATCTATCACGTAAGAATCAACTTCAAGGCATTTAAAACTATGTAATAATATCCAAACATTCCTTAGTCTTTTTAATACTTATGAAGTGTTGGCAATATTAGTCGTATATAGTTTTAAAACCTAAGTTCACTAAGTCTTAAATTGAAAATAAGTCCCTAAATTTTGAAATAAATGACATCTAAAGCTCGTGTAGTTAACATCCATTAACTCCCTTTGAAATTGTTATCCGTCATTATTAAAAACTTTATCCGTTTATTTCGTGACTTATTTTGAAAGACTGTTTTAAAAGATTATTTGATGACGCTTTCTCCCCTTCAAATAACGACCTGTTTTCTATTTAAAAAGCTGTTGTCATTGTTTGAGTGGTCGAATTGCCTTTTAAAATCTTTTTGTGATTACTAAAAACACTGATTCATTTTGAAGACAACTTTTTACCAATAAAAATAAGATTTCTCTTATTTTAACACATAAACGCACTGACACGTACACTTATGGTAATATAGGAAGCACGGGTTGTGTTGCAAAGTAATCACAAGCATTTGCATGGTCATAAAGTAGACCATGCCCGAGAATAAATTCCCGTTGAGAGGTCAAGTTTCCATTTTGATGGAATACTTGCCTTTAAGATGATGACCGGGTTGCTATCTAAAATAATAGCAAGCCATTTGGCATGTTTTGAAAACATTTGGAACTTCTACTCGAACTTCATTTACAGCCTCGTATCATTATTGAATGATATTTCTAAACATAACTGTTATCGATTTTAGAAGGGACATGCCCATTATTACCTCCTTTTTATATTTTTCCATTGTAATTTTTTCTTTGGTTTTAAATATTTTATATTTTTGTATTTTGAGTTTATAAAATTTTTCTGAAAAAATGAAAAAATCTTTTTGGTTTTTATGGTTTTTAATATATACATATGATACAGGATATTTGAATAGGTACACCCTATTCTTTTAGCTTCATCTGCCAATTATTTAGCGTTTCCTCGTAAAAACTTTCGCATTCTAGCGATGTTGATAAGAAATTCAATTCTTTCTCTGCATAGGGCTTTAGTGAAGATGTCCGCTAGTTGATACTCCGTTTTGACAAAGTAAAGCTCTACTAGTCCATTCTCAACTTGCTCTTTTATGAAGTGGAATCTGATGTCTATATGCTTTGATTGAGACTTGGTGAACGTTGTTGCGCACTAAGAACAATAGCGCTTTTGTTTCACAGTACATTGGATTTTATTGAATCAAGGCCATAGTCGGTTAAGTGTGATCTACATCCAATGGATTTGAAGCACAACAGCCAGGACATAACCATATATTCAGCTTTCGTACTGGATATCACAGTGCTTTTCTGCCTTTTTGATGACCAGCTAACAAGTCTGTCTCCTAATAATTGCATACTTCCAGATGTACTTTGGCTAGTATCTTGGCAAACCCGCGTAATCAACCTTCTGCATAAGCTGTTTAGAGCATAGAAGACTCCTTTGGATTACCGAGTCCCTATAACATTCTTTTGTAGGTATTATAGATTCTTTTTCTCGCATGTAAGTGCTTTTCGGTAGGCTTGCTTGATACAGGGCACACATGCATACAACAAATGTTAGGTCTGGTTTACTGGCTGTAAGATACATAAAGGTGCCAATCATTCCACGATAGTGTGTAGGATCTATGGCTTTCCCTTGTGTATCTTCATCCAGTTTGGATTTCTCTACCATGGGAGTATCTACGGGGTCATTAGGATCCATACCGTATTTTTTCAAAGATTCAAGAGCATATATAGACTGGTTTATAAAGATGCCTCTGGGACTTTGTGAAATCTGTAATCCTAAGAAAAATGATATTTTGCCTATCATCGACATCTTAAACTGAGAACACATTATTTTGGAAATTTGGTCACATAATTCAGGTGTAATAGACGCAAAGATTATATCATCAACGTAGATTTGTACCAAGAGAAGATCTTTTCCTTGTCTTCTTATGAATAATGTGGGATCCACGGTTCCTTTAGAGAATTCCTGAGAAAGTAGAAACTTTGACAACAGATCGTACCACGCGCGAGGAGCTTGTTTCAACCCATAAAGAGCCTTCTTAAGCTTATACACATGATTCGGATTGTCTTAATCTACAAACACGTCCGGTTGGCTGACATAAACTTCTTCGCGCAGAATGCCGTTCAAGAATGCCGTCTTTACATCCATTGGTAGACAACCATATTCATGTGGGCAGCATATGCGAGGAAAATTTGGATAGCAACAAGTCTAGCCACTGGAGCAAAAGATTCCTCAAAATCAATTCCCTCTTCTTGACGGTAACCACGAGCAACTAATCGAGCCTTGTTCTTTAGAATACCTCCTAATTCATTAAGTTTCACCTTGTAGATCCATTTTAAAGTGATAACCATTACTTTATCTGGACGAGGAACGAGTTCCCAGACTTCAAGATGTTCAAATTCATGTAACTCCTCTTGCATTGCTTCAATCCAACATGCTTGAGTTAATGCGTCTTTATAGTTCTTTGGATCAACTGATGTGAGAAAGGCATCGTAGTAACAATAAAGGCTTGTTCAAAAGAATTTTGGATGTCTTGTAGAAACAGAGTCTTTTTGCATTCACACAGCAATGATGTTGTTTAAAGGATGAATCCCTTGTGTCCATTTGTAGCGTATTCTGAGTAGGGAGCAGGCAGGTAGATTGCACGACAGTAGGAATAACAATCCGAAAAAGAAGATGCTATCGAGAATCATTAGATTCTAGAATGTGAATACAAAGAACGAGATTCGTTATTCACATAGTGTGCAACATCTAAACTCATGATTGTCTTGTCAATCATCGTTAGGAATGAAATAGGAGATCGAGTTTTTGGGTGACACTATTTGAGAGTTACTAGGAGATGGTGTATTTTGTTCAAGCGTTTTTCTAGGAAAGTGACCGGTTTGATAACAATGCGAGAACTAAAGAAACTAACTTACATCAATAAGAGCAAAAGACTTCAGGGCTGGGAGTGATCAACACTTGGTGAAGGGTGAGTAATATCATCCCACACAATGATACAAAAAAAAAAAAAAAGATCCTAGTCACACTTCTCGAACGGTTCAGTACATAAACCAGTGTTGAGGGCGAGGAGGGTTTTGTACGGAAGTCACTTGAACTAGATGAGCAGAAGCATTTCATGAAGGCGGGTCCTGAACTGCTGTGTTCAAAGCCATTGCAATCAGACTCATCAAGTCTACATGAAACTGCTTTTCGATAATACAGTCTGGTATAGTTGGGTATGTAAATTCTCGGAATGCTTTTCAATTGTGGGTTCAAACAGCCAACTGAAAACATACCAATATTAGCCTTTAGTTGTAACTTGACCCAAGTTCTTCAACTACTAATTTGTGTCGATAGAAACAGTGCACCACAAATACCAGGAAGAATGGAAAACCAGGAAATCGTTTGTCATGTAAAAGCTCATATGGTGCATATGCCATGACGAAGACCGACTAACGAGGAAACGATTTTGGTGTAACATGCGGTAACAACTGCTTCTGCCCTAAGAAATAAAACAGATGCTTTTGCATAAATCAACATTGCGCCGGTAAGCAAGCTTTTCAATTAGACGTACCGATTTACTGTCCTTTTATAACGACATGTTCTCCATTTCTTGAGAAGTGGAGAGCAGAGCAACCGATGTTTTCATAAGAGACTTACAACTTCTTATAATATCACAGCTAACAGTTTGATAACAAATCTCACATTCCAATATCCTGTTCTGAATTAGTCGGACAAGACAGGTTAACATTTCGATGGTACACTTATTATATGGAGATTCATCATTACACAAACTTGATTATAAAATGTTGGGAAACTTAAAACATTAATGCAATACTTAGTATCTCCTTTTTTTCCACAACACCAGCACAAGACTACAAAACTCACACTAACTGCCTAGAGAACACAAATCAGTTTAGTATTGACAAGAGTAGTAAAGTTAACTAAAGTCCAGAACTTCACAAATTAAGACTGTTGGAAGGACTTAAGTCTCTATGATTTTCTATGAAGACAGTTACTACACTAGTTTTCAAACGATTAATCACTAAGGGCTGACTACAAAATTAGACATGCTGATTACACAAATCTCAAACACTAAGAAATTTGAAAACTAATGTTACGTTAAGATCTTTAAGGCTGAACTTAGCAATAACATTAGACCTAAAACATTTTGCTGAAAGTAATTAAATATTATTACCAAACCGAACTTGTTCACTATCCCACTGCGTTCTAGGAGACATTATTCCAACTGCTAGTGTTATGATAATTCGCACTGCTACATCGAAAGGTTTGAAATTGCTACAAACTATTTCACTGGCAGACCCATAAGGATACACAGGATTAACTCAAAGTCAAATGCGCCGTTATTGTTATATCTAAGAATAAATTTACAATGTATAATCTCTTTGTTTAAGAGGATATGGTTTAGGTCTCATCTGAGTACAAGGCTCCTTGTGCTATAAAAGAGAGTCACATATGTTAACACAGTAGAACCACACAACACATCACACAATCTGAAAATCACACATACATCATCTCATAAGCTTACAGGTTGTGTCTAAAACCCTAGTACTGGTTGAGTACTCTTAATTTTTACATCAATATTATTAAAAGCTTTTTGAGTGTAACCACTGTTCTATTTCATTTCACATTATCACATACCACACATACCATTGTTTTCTATTTTATCAGTTAAAGGTATAGATCACATCAGCATAACACCCATTGGTGAAACACTTAACAAGTTTTCTCCTATCTCTCATTGTTAATTTGGATTTTTATCCAAGGTACGACAATAACACCTTAACAAGCTACAGGCATTAGATTCCAAGACATTGGGAACAAAACACACAGTAGGCCAACATGAGCTTATGTTGCAGAAGCTTTTAATAAGAAGAAACAGCATCCTACAAAACATGCATTAATGCATATACATCTTCAAGTTCAGATAAGGAGGTATATGATGAACATCCTTTTGTACTAAATCATGTAAGGAAAAACACGAAAAACCGCAACAATAAAATTAACACAGTTTCAAATGAAGGAACTTAGTGAATTGTCGAGACTTGACTTGTATAACTACAAACACAGAGGTTTATCACAAGTTGAGGCTACAGACTTGTTTGAATTAAAAAAATGAGATTAAGTTTCTGTGAAAGAATTAGAAGAGTCCTCTTTGAGAGATACACGACTAATAGCTAAAGAAATAAGAATTAAAAATCTCAGGAATGAATAGAGGAGTGAAAGAGGAAACAAGACAGCATTATTAGATTTTAAAATCAAAATTTGAAAATTCACAGCAAAGATCTAGACTCCGTGACTCTTACACAGGAACTACAAAGATCTGTTAAGGATACGATGGGCCTAATGTAGCTTAATGAGTTATACATGCTATGAGCCCGACAATCCTCCTGCAACATCTGTCTATCACCTCCAATAAACACTCCTACAGAATGATCTGATCCTACAGACAGGTTTTTATCCTGACATTTGTTGATGAATAATTTACCGTTACTGATTATAGTAGGCCTACCACATAGTAATAGATATGTCAAAAGATGTAAGTGAACACGAGCAGAAACGGACAATCTATGGAAAAAAGTAAATAAGTGCCTCTTTCTCGGAACAAGGAGGAATCCAGTTGGTAATGTTTGTATCAAAACCTAATGATTAAGGTTTCACTTAAAAACGAAACTGGTTGTCTTACAGTGTCTCTAAAGTTAATAAATACTAAAAAGTCTCAAGGAAAACCAACTATGAAGTATGAAAGAAATTTATAGTCACAACACAGGCCTAACAGAATACACTAAGAGAACTGGAAAAATTCAGAAAGTCCCAACACTAGCGAAGTAACCTTTGTGCATGATCAATAAAGCCTAAGCTATGTCTACATGTGGCAAGTTTAAACACTTGCAGTATAACCTGCACAACACACACAGAGACATTAATGATCAAAAACAGTTAAACCAATGTGGACACAACTCAAAGAGGGTAAATCATCAACACATTTCAACAAGACAATAATCACCCCAATCCAAAATAGAAATATGATCACAAGCTATATTGAATGAGTCTGGGAGAAAAACAATTAATGCTGCTAAGCCAAAAGGAGTACATAATGCTGTTAAGGCTTCAGCATGTTGGGTTTGGAAGCCAAATAACAGAGTAATGGATCATGTCTCCAAATATAACAATGCATCAATCACTTTAAAAAGAAATATGATTAACAATTGATGCACATAAATTGAAGATTCAATTCTGTAGATGACGCTTGGGTTCCTATAAGACTAGATATTAGTAGACCACGATCCTCCAAACAGGGGAGGACAAAAATGTCAATTGATGAAAGATCACTTTGGATTCAATGAACCCAAAACTCTAACGGAGGCATAGTACACATCGATCCAAGAAATCTCGAAAGACAGGAAATTACTACTTTGGTGCAGAAGTTGATGAATTGCTTGCAAAAGAAAAACTTAATTGGTACATCAGAAGGAGTTTAGCAAGAGATAAAAGATAAAGAAGAAAGGCAGAGGAAATTATCCAGAGCGGAAGGTTAATTCAATAACTTCTTCCAAAGATATTCATGGACAAGTATGAAAGATCATGAAGATGAAGTCTAGTTTTGAACAAGAATCTCTCAAAAACAAAAGTTTAATGTGTCAAGAAAACTTGATCAGATATGCGAATGTAAACACACATGTTTAAGAGAGGACATCTTTGTTGAATTAAATTTATCATACAATAGTACTGGCCACAATTTACAACTGCCAAGGAATAATCAGTTAGTACTCGCTAGAGTAATAGTACTCTTGGCCAAGTACAACTTAAGACTGTTGAATGGACTTAAGACTGCTTGTTAATAGAGTTTACTAACTTGCTGGTTCAGTTAATGCTACTGCTGTAAAATTAATGCTGATAGTCAAGCAGAGAGAAGACTGAAGTTACTGATGAATTGAGAATTTAATACTGATTGTGAATTTTACCTAAATATTTTGGAAAGTATTAAATATTTCACCAAACCGATCTTGTTCATAATCCAATTTGCTAGAGTTTTTCTCCCACTGCAAGTGTTTATGTATTCTCTAACTGATAGAGAAAGGTTTCGCACTGCTGAAGTTTTTTCCACTGTTGTCTCTCTACGGATAAGGCTTACTCCCAAGTCTACTAATGCGTACGTTATTGTTTCTATTTAGACATATTCATTTATATGTGTATACGTCTCCTTATTTGTTCAAGGAGATACGGTTTAGGCTCACACTATCCTTGTACAGGCTCCTTGTGCTAAGTAAAAGGAGTCCTTAGGTTAGAGTATACACAGCATCTCAACAATCTGAAATACATTTCTCTCAGAGCTTTAAAGGTTGTGAAACCCTAGTACTGTTTGAGTACCTCAAATTAATTACATCATAATATTAAAGCTTTTGTGTACGCACTATCTATTCTTTTACTGTTTCATTCATTTTTTCATTTTTATTCTTTTCTTGATCATTAAAGGTAGATACTGCATAACCTTTGCTGAAACATCTAACAAAGTTTCCTCTCATGTTAGTTTTGGATTTTATCCAAGGTGACAATAACCATACAAGTTCAGTAAGGCATTAATCACCAGGTTACTTGGGGAACCCCAATAAAAAACAGGAGCAATCAATCTTTTGACGTACAAGCACTTAACCCTATGTAAAATTGAGAGTAATCATCGACAAATGACACAAGGATGTACTTCTTTCATTAAACACTTATGCGAGACACAATATTGGTCCACAAAGATCCATGTGCAAAGATAGAGATTTTTCAGTGGTTGGTGATCTTCAGATTTAGGTTGTGGGTTTTTCTTCTTGCTTTTGCCATTCATTACCACATGTACACAGAACAAGGCATTAGTGAGTTCCCTTTTTATTCAACTTAGCTTAGGGGAAACCTCGAACAAGACCATGTCTAGCTTAAATGGTTCTGATTGCAGCAAAGTTCAGACGATGCACCGTACGTCAGTGCCATAGAGCCATGTACTATATATCTTTGAGCCTTTGAACAATAGACACATATAGGAGAGGACTGGTGTAGCCATCATAATCTACAACATACATAGTATAACAAATTGTTTTTCCGTTACCTGCTCTCGAGATCAAGTCACTAGATCAACACCTTCTACCAAATTAACGAATAAAGCAGGTGATCGTTAATGAAACAGCAACTCAAGTTTGAATCACAAAATCTGCCCACTACGAGATGCTCTAAGTTGTGAGAGTCTAAGACCTTTCGAGCCCGTATATAAATCTTCACTTGATATACGTACAACTATTCCCAATATGATAATTCACCATATACCCTCCCAATATCTTCTCGCCACGTGATTCATGTCTCTTTGATATTTGGATCTGTCTACCCAAGTCACTCCACTTATTGACGAAATTGGTGAGCTGAGAAGACTCTCTCTCGCTATCATTATGTCTCTGGCGCAGTCCCGGCTAGTCTCGAGCAAATACTCCGTAACAACACAATATTGGAACGACCTGTATCATCCAAGAGAGGAAGATGAACATCAGAAAACTATGGATCCCCAATTGATTTGGGTTCCTTTTTGCGTCTTCAGACAGATACATATTTTAACAACCTTACTGATTCTCTGTCTTAATCAGGAACATTATGTTTAGTATTTCCTATGTTTCCGTGACTATTAAATCTACTCCAATGTTTTACGACAGGGTTTTCTGGAGATGAGTTTCATTATCTAAAGCAGTTGGATTCCCTAACTAGGGGCTTTCTCTTTTTATTTCAGTATGTGTTGTGTAAACTACTCTAGTTAAATAGGGATATCTTTACATCCTTCCTACTTAACTGTCTAGAAAGGTTCTCTAACCAGTAGGTACTTCTCAGATAATCCATCTATTTTGTTCAACTACACCTATTTCCTATGTTGGTTTTCCCAAACTTCTTTCTCTGAACTATTTTTCATAACAGATTTAGATTTAGTACGAGCTCTTTACATTCTATCTTGTATAAAAACCAAGAACACACATAAACTTCATTAGATTATCCACAAAAATCATGCAACCATGTACACTCTATATCACTCTCTCCTCTCTTTACGTTCAACACTCTGATATAAAGAACATTAGAAATGCTCTCATCTCTCTTAGGCATTTTTCCTTTAGGTAGTCTCACACACAATACAACTTTACATTTTTTCAAACTAATTTTAACTTTCTCTTACTCTAGCATGTGGCTCTTCTACTTCTTCTCATTCTTCTCTCAGTTACCTTTCACTTCTGGTCTGAGTCTCCTTCTGCGAATCTTATCTATTTATCTTTGACTATATCCCTGAAGAAACTTGTGATTCTGCTAACATGCCCTACTTACGTAACTTATTCCGATATTTTACTCTTCCCCGATAGAAACTCATTTGGTTTGGTTTCTCTCTAACTCTCAAGTTTCTAGTCTCTGAATATCTAGACCTTTTTGATGAGTTTGTTGATTTCCTGATAAGATGTATTCACAAGCTCAGTGAATCAAACTCTTTGTCCTTATTCTTTGATCAGTCTCACAACCTCTCTTAATTTTCTCATCTATCATCATGATATGACACTATTTTAGTATGGTAATCTTTTTGGTTTCTACTTAGATCTTATTTGTTATCTGCCACTCTCCTGTAACTCGTTTAGAGCATACCTACTCATATGAGCATGATTCATCACTATGTATCGATCTAGTGAGTCATTATCTTTTTTGTTACATTTAACTCATGTTTTCTCAACCTAGATCTCCTAAGAACACTTATCTATATCTTTTTCTCTTCCTGAGAGTTGTCTTTAATACTTCAGGATCACGAGTCAGACACCTGCTCATATTTATTTTGAAACAATTTAGGGGGTTATAGTGTGTCCACATCAATCTTAAGCATTTATGGATCACTAGGGTGTTTTGTAACATCATTATCAACTAGAGCTTTTCCTTTAAGTTTTCTTAAATCATCCTTGAGAGCTATAATTACCATAACTTTTTCTTGAAGACTAGCATTTAAATCAGAAATTTCCACAGACTTTAGATTGACTTGATTAATTAAATCATCATATTGTTCTTTTGATCGAATACATGCTAGTTTAATCGAGTCATAAAGTTGCTTATAGGTCTGTTTCAAATGCTCATTCTCAGCAATAATATGATCCAATTCAATATTTATAGTTTCAATCTCTTCTAAGTCTTTTTTAATCTTATAACAACCTGAAATTTTCATCAATGCAAAATCAACCTATTTTATTATGATCACATTTGTATACGGACGAAATTTTTCTGCGTTTTACCTGTACCTTACACATATTACAATATCTTCAAATATTTGCCGCGTGCAGACTTTGTCACTAACTACAAGGTCTAAACACAGCTCACTACTATCCTACTCTCTAACTGGACTCAATCCCTATCTCTTAGTCGCGTAGTAGTCAAAAAACATTCATAATATGCAATGTCTCATATCGATTAAATACATCATTTTTTTACTACAACAAACATCCATTACACATATAATGCGTTACCATTTGCAATGTTAACATATCACAACGGGCTTTACACCATTCTATCTATATACACTCTAAACTCCTAAGATCCATGACGACTGTTAATAACTAAAGTGCGAATGAACAAGTTACTAAAGCCATAATGATAACAGTAATATGACAAGTCTCATTGAAATAATAAACTCCTCCAAGTCAAGGTACAAGTACATTAAAAGTACAACGTTAATACACAAGTTATATAAGCATGCGAACAATCCCAAAATAGCCGTTTTAAACCTCCGTTTTCATTCTAAATGTTTTCTTCACCACCCACTTTTGTACAAAAGTTAATTACACTCAACATATACAATGTATAAAACCCCTATTATATCTAATAACGATAATCTCTCACACATATTTCTACACTCAAAACCCTAATTCAAAACCCAAACCCTAAAACCGAGCTAGTTTTTAAACCATGACCCGTTTCTTTATTTTTATCCATTGTAAACCTAAACCAATACTCAAATAAGTTATAAATACTCTTTACAACTATAAACAAAATCACATTCCATCTTTAATAATCTTCATTATCAACAACAAAAGCACAAGAATATAAACCAAGAAAACCTAAAAACAAACACTAATTGCAACACGACTCTTTACACGCACACATTTTTACCCATTTCTTAATCACCCAAACCGACAATCAAATATTGTTATTAAACTCTAATACAAGTCTTTCAATCCGTACCTCTATCATAATAACATCAATTCTGTATACGCTCAAACATGATTGGAAGCTTAAAAACCCTAAACAACCCGTGTACACCTTTTCTTGCATTTTCGACCCATTTCATCATTTTACCTATTTTAAAACTCGAACCACTAATCCAATAATTTGCGATTATAGTCTCGAAGACTCCACATATAAGAACTTTATAATTCATTACAATGCGCATCCATTACTAATCAAGTATAATTCAAATCTTAATAGCTACTAGAAAAACACCTAATCAAATTCAAATCTGCGACTCCGACACCTTTTTCTTCCACATTTGACCCATTTAAAACACACAAACCCATCATTGCAATCAAGCACCATCTCCATGCTACACACCACTCCAGTCTCATCCTAAAATGCACGCAGTTCACCCACACTACTTAAAACCTATTCTTCTTGGCCAAAAAACAAACCACAATTCACCTGCACACTTTATGGCACCATAATCGCAAAGCGCTGAGTTTCTAGAGCACAAACACCTTTCCAATACTATATATTACCAACTGCTTTGCAACGCACAAATCTATAGCTCCTCCAACTTAGCCCTACCTCTCCACAATCAACCTCCCATGTGTCCCTAAAACCTGATCACTAAGTTTTTCTTCAGCCTCTAATCTTTGCTAATACTATAACACAGGAAGCACATCATACTTCATTCTTCAACTCGACAGCACCCCACATCTTCTTTCTCATAAACCCATTAGGAGCAATAAATAATCTACTCATCAAAGTCCCAAATGACAGATCCAACAAATAAAGAATCAAGCGAGAATCCTTGAAAGCCTTGAAGCCCCAGGAGTCATTATTCTAGGAGTACGAAGCTAAAAGTCCCGATTTTGACCACTTTTCCCAGCTATAAAGCACAAACACCTAAGGTTCTAATGTACATCTTCCATTACTGTTTCCCACGACACATCTTATCTCTATGTTTCATTCAAAATGATTCCTAAATATACTCTTGTTACAAGTTATATAACTCATTACTAATAGAGACATCTCATTTTCCATTATTGAACTCCAAACATTCGTACACAGGTCCCGATAATTTAACCCTAATTTTGCGTGTTATTTCTCTTCTAAAACAACCAAATACATTATACTACATGGTTAAATCCAATTGATTATAATCTCTCTCAATCCTAACAAAGGTCTTAAATAATGTTAATTATAACAATTTTTACTTTTAACCTTATTCAAGTCCGTCGAAGGAATTTGAACTTAAAACCCGCGCGTTACGTTATAGAAACCCTAATATGAAACCGTTTGGCTTCCTAAGCTTAACGAATCATTATTTTTAACAACTTTCGCTCTCGTAAAACCTTCATATTTCTTAGTCTTAATCTAAAAGATATAACCTGCAAATACATCTTTTAAAACTGTTTAAAACAAGCTTGCATGGCATTCAAGACCTTGTTTTTCTGTAAATTATCTATCTAAGCACAGGTATATATCGATAATTTTCTGAACAATCTTTATAACTAAAGAGGACTGAACACAATGTCATTTTAATCAACATTATCCGACTACTGGGGTCTATTATGTCACTTTTCTCAAAGTGCAAGCTCTCTGTACCTCTTTTAAAGTTAACAGAGACCAAACTCATCAACAGTGACAAACTCCTTACGGTATATTTTGCCCATTTCCTCGATCTTCTTAAGGGTCTAAAATTTTAACATTTTTGAAAAAGTATAAAAATATATTCAAAACCTTACGAAACATAACTTTATTAAACGCTTGTCGTGTTTATATCATTCCAGAGTATTAATCAAAACTTTTGAAAATCGATTATATCGTATCCCAATCTACAGGACTTCATATTAAAGGGGACTTTCATCTTTGGTAATTACGTTCTTAATCTGAGTTTGCTGTCGGTTTTATGTGATTTAAAATTACCCTAGCATCCATCAACTACATTCCTACTATGACACTCTGACATTATGATGGCCTGAACGATGATACAATAATTCCAAACTCTCCAATCAAACTTATAACAATATTAAACTCTTAGAATCAAAGTTCTAGAGTACAATCTTCCTAAGACTCGACATATTATCCCAGGTTACGTGACGAAGCTGCTTTCTTTCCAAGTTGATAAACTTTCCGCCCGCGTAGATAAACCGTTCGTAACTACCAATACAGACTCATCCTTGATACTACTTTTGCCGTTAATTCAGATTTCCCCTATCAGGTGAAGCCTTCATAACCACCTCGCCTTTACTTATTTTTACATGTTAATCTATAAACCCGCGAGGGGGATACATGCTTGTTACAAACTCTTTTACATACTCATTTATCTTATAACAATGTGATACACTTTCAATACTTACAATCAGAATAATCATATCCCACATTTCTAATTCGTTTTGAATACATTTATTAAACCGGTGATCCCTGATATAAATACCAACTGGAATGCCAAGTGTTTTTCCAACTACACATAGCTATCCACAGATATAAATTACCTAATACTCTTCCCCTTTCCAGTGCCATTAATCTTCCATATCAATAGAATCAATAATTCACTTGCGCCATTGCGAGTGAGCGACCGAATAATTGTGAATAAAATCTATTTGGGGTGATGGCGGCCATTCCCGTTTGGTATACCCAACATCATAACGGTAGCCAAACAAACACTATATTTTGTCCTAAAAGGTTAACCCTTGGGCAAGTTACCTTTTCCACGGGGACATCTGTCCCTAACCAATATCACTACAGCGTGAAATCTTCCCTGTCTAACATGTATCGATGTCATGCACTTATATTCACTAACTACATTGATTTCACCAATAAATTCCGCTGTGTACCATGATTATGATGATGGTATCTACAGAATTGCAAAACATTATCACCATTCATAAATAACTTGCACACATCTTCAACACAAATATAATATTCACTGTTCATCACATGACTCACATTACATTCCTATTTTTTCACATACTGTTTTCCATGATAATTGTGCTTATGCAATTATTATTACGCTATAACTTGTATTCAACTATTACATTTCAAACCTATGATAATATACACTCAAACCACTTTGTGTCTGACCCTTTATTATGCATGTTTATCTCAGGTCAATTTGAGCACTTATGGCTGGAGTGCATGTGCAACTTGGAAAGATGGCTCAAACTTGTTATCATTCACATTATATGTATTCTTAGATTTTGGGACCATCACCCTTTGTAAAACTCTGATTTTAAATGAATGATAACGTATTTTTTAAAACAACGTCTTATTTTCGATAGTCGTTAATCTATGATTGTGACTTATTGTCACTAATAGTAAGTAATACCACCAGAGTTAAGCTTATGCTGCTATATGGTCAAAACACTCTGAGGGGGTGTTTATATGACGTAAGGTAGCCAGAGCTCAACAGTTATAGACGAACAGGGTAAAACTTAACTATAACTATCTTTTCTTTCTCCCAAATGCCTCTGTGCCACTACAAATTTCCCTGAATTATGAGATGCACACCTACTTTTCTGCTCCCGAATATACTGTAAAAATATTCTCAACTCACTCCCCCTCAACACTATTATTATAAATAACTTATTTATTCTATACTGACAATTGTTATTCAGGAATTACTGTCTACTCCTCAATATAGTCTCAGTCCATAATATCCTCTAGTAAATATGACATGACTACTTCATCTTTATCCATCCGATCTTTTCTCAACCTTATTTAACTGAACACTAAAGCCCTCCTAATTCTAAATCATCTCATTCCATGATCTCCGTATTCTAAAATTTTTTTGTTATATTCGAAAGACGTAATAAAGGATACACACAAGAATCTATACAATGCCAAATGATTTCAATACCACTAGGTATAAAAGTTTTGACAAAGACTTGTGATAGCATTCTTATTCGATGTTGACTTTTAAAGGTTAATGGATAACGATTCTTTACGATCAAATGGTGCAGCGGAAGTGTGGTAGACCCCATAACCCACAGGATCCCAAATCAAAGTTATTCAATCCACCCATGTTTCTGACAAATAAACAGATTTGGAGAAATTCTATTAGTTGTATACAAGCACGGTGTGTCCTTGAAAAATTAAGTAATCTACTTAGTGAAATGAAGGGCATTAAAATTATGGTGTGGGCCCCCTGGTGCGCAAACATAATTATAAATTCATCTCACATACGTGAACTTGTAACCTTGATTACTAACTTGAAAAACAAATTTCGTTATAAGTATTCCTATCTATACATAATCTACAACTTTATACATTCAATCTAAATCGTACGGGATGAGATTTTCTTTAAAGGGGTTGGAGACTATAACAACCCAAAATTTTCATCAATGCAAAATCAACCTATTTTATTATGATCACATTTGTACGGAGAAATTTTTTGCTTTATTACATTACTTACATTACCAATATCTCAATATCTGGCCAACTCAACTTGCATAACCTAAAGTAAAACGACTCACACAATCCATCCTAGACAATCCTATCTACATATCTGTCAAGCAAAACAATCATAACAATGTCAATTTCAATATCACACATATCATTTTTACAAATCACCTTACTCTATAATGTTATCCATCTTGCAACGTTATATCAAAACGGGCTTTAAACCATTATCGAAGTTACCTATAAACCCTCACATTTCCATGAAAGGTTAATATTTAAAGTGAATGAACAAGTTACTAAAGCATATGTACAAGTAATATAACATCTCATTTAAAATATAAACTCCCTCCAAGTCAAGGTACAAGATCCTTTAAAAGTACAATGAGCACAATCTCATTAATGCGATGGAACATCCAAAATAGCCGTTTTACCTCTATTTTCATTCTAATTTCTTCACCACCACTTTTGTACAAGTTACTATACTCAATATACAATGTATAAGCCCTAATTATTCTACTCATAATCTCTCACACATATTTTTACACTCAAAACCCTAATTTAAAACCCAAAACCTAAAACCGAGCTATGTTTTTAAACCATGAAACCACCGTTTCCTTGTATTTTTTAATCCAATTGTAAACCTAAACCAATACTCAAAATAAGTTTTTAAATACTTAATTGTACAGCTTTACAAATCACATTCCATATTATATCTTCATTTATAACAACAATGGATAAGAATTCAACCACATAGATACAAACACCCCTAAACAAACTACTTGCAAAACATGAACTATTTTACAACCCTCATTTTGAACACACTACCATTTAAACCCCAACACACCACCCAAAAAAATCTAGTTATTAATCTCTCTTGCAATACAAGTCTTTTTTCAATCCCTAATCTACCATAATAACATACATAGTGCAACTCTATATTTAGCGAATGCTACATAACTATAAACCCTAAACACTGAGACTTATGAACCAATTGTGTAGGGGTGGTTCACATACATTTTCTTGCATTTTTAACCCATTTCATCATTTTACCTATTTTAAAACTCGAACCACTAATCCAATAATGTTGTAAACTCATAATATAAACTTTATAATCATTAATCCATCATTACTAATCAAGTATATTCGAAATCTAAGCAAGAAAACCCTAATCGAATTCAAATCTGACCCGCGACACCTTTTTCTCCATTTGACCCATTTAAAACACTAACCATGCAATCAAGCACCTCCATGACACACCTCCTTCATCCATAAGCAGCTTACCTACCTACTTAAACCATTTCTTGGCCAAAAATCAAACCACATCACCCTCTTTTGTACCATAATCAGCTGCGGCTGAGTTTAAGCCACAAACACCTTCAATACTATTTTCTAGCTTTGCCAACACATCTATAGCTCCTCCAACTCAACCCCTAGCCTCTACACATCACCTCCCATGTGCCCTAACCTGATCACTAAGTTTTCTTGGCCTCTAAGGGTTGCTAATACTATAAATAGGAGCACATATACTTCATTTCAACTCATCCCCCACTTCTTCTTTCTATAACCCAATAGAGCAACAAGAAATTCTCTCTGCTCAATAAGTGTCCTAAGGATATCCAAGAACAAGAATCTAAGAAGACTCTTTTGAAGCCTAGAAGCCCCGGAGTCAATTATTCTAGGCGTAACGAAAGCAAAGGACCCGATTGTCAGCACCCGTTTCCCAATCTATAAGCTCAAACCCCCAGGTTCTATGATCTTCTTTACCTGTCTCCTTACACACTTATTGTGGACACATTCAATAAGATCCTAAATTTACTCTTGTTAAAGTTTTTTTTAACTCAATTCATGTTTATTTTCCATTTTGATCCAAAACTACACACCTAAAACCCTAATTTTGTGTTTTTCTTAAAACTACATTTTATAAATAGGTTAAAATATTGTTATAATCTAATCCTAACTGCGTACTAATGTTAATATACCAACTTTATCAGTCTCGAAGGAATATGAACATAAAAACCCCGCGCGTTAAGGTTTTAAAACCCTAATATGAACCCTTTTTGCTTCCTAGCTTAACTAATCGTTATTTTAAAAAATTTTATTGTTTATACATTAAACTGTACATTTTAGCTTATTCTAATAATATATAACACTTGCAAATACTTTTTTAAAATGTTTAAAATAATAATCTTAGCATGGCCATTCAACTTGTTTTTTTAATATATCCATGCAAGTGAAAATATATCGTAATTTTCCTAAACTTAGTAACAAAAGGGACTGAAAATGTCCATTTATCAAAGGTTTATAACTATAGGGGTCCTATTATGTTAATATCCAAAAGTGAAGGTTTACTTTGGTACATCCTTTTAAACTTTAAGGACCAAACTCGTGAAAGAGCAACTCCAAGGGTAAATATGCCATTTCTCATTCTAAATGGTCTAAAATTGTAACATTTGAAAAAGTAATAAAATAATTCAAAACCTTACAAGACATAACTTTAATAACGCTTGTCGTGCTTATCATTCCAGATATGATCAAGAACGGGCCTTAAAACTGATTATAACGGTTTCACAATACATGGAGCTTCATATAAAAGGGTTTTCATCTTTGGAATTACATTCTGACTGGTTGTTTGGTTTACGATTAAAGTGCCCCTAGCTCCCTCAACGTTTACTGAATACCTCAGAAATTATGATGGCCCGAACGGTGAAACAATAATTCCAACTCACCAATCAAACTTTAACAATATTTAAACTCTAGAACAAAGTTCTAGATTACATTCTTCCTAAGACTCTACAAAACACTATCCCAGTTTTAATTTGAAAGGCATGCTTTCTTTCAAGAAGAAATACACATTCGCCCGAGTACGTAGCGTCGCTAACTACTCATACATACGCCCTTCTCCCTTTGAATACTTTTGCCTTACTTTCAGATTTGCCCTATCAGGTTGAAGTTCATAACCTCGCCTTTACTTATTACAATTTTTTAATAAACCGCGAGGCTGTGAATACATGCTGCTTAACAAACTCTATACATATCATTTTATCTTATAACAATGTGATCTACTTTTTCAAAGACTTAATGAATTCATAATCCCACAATTCAATCTTTTCAATACTTTATAAACCTGTAATACCTGTTTTAACTAACGCATGAATTCATGGTGTTTTTTTCCAACTGTAATGCTATCCAGAAGTATTATTGCCTAGTAGCCTCCCAGTGCCATTATTTTTTCCAATGTATCATGAATCATACATTAACTGCATTGCTCAGTGAACGCGAATATTGTGAATAGGTCTATTGGGGGTGATGGCTCCCGTTTGTATACCCATTCATAAGGTAGCCAAACGCACTATATTTGTCCTAATAGGTAACCTTGGCAAGTTACCTTTTCCACGGGGTCATCTATCCCTAACCAATATCACTACGATGATCTTCCCTGTAAATGTATAGATGCTTGATCCTAATGTATAATAAATGTTACTACTGATTTTCCATGCACATAATTGGTATTCGTTGCAATTACTACCATATAAAATAACATGCATTCACACCATATAATATATCATCTGTTCTTCACATGATAATACCTTTTTCACATGATACATTGTGCTTACATGAAATTATTATTACCTATACAACTTGTATTCAACTATTACATTTCAAACCTATGAATTTCACTCAACCTTTGTGTTGACCCCTTTTATTGCATGTTTATCTAGGTATTTGAATGCAACATAGGCATGGAGTGGCATGGACTTGAAGATGCTAAAACTTGTTATCATTCACATTATATGTTTCTTGATTTTGGGACCTGGCTTTGTAAAACTCTGATTTTAAATGAATGATAACGTATCTTTTGAAAATGTTCTCTCTTTTATACAACGTCATTTCTATGATACGTGACTAGTTGTACTATGAAGTATATCACGCCAGATTAGCTTCCCTGCAGATATGTAGAAAATGGGAGGTTACAAATCTTATCCATCATTCATTGTTTTACTTAAGAGATTTAATACTCTCTTTCAACATCTTTATGACCGTGTCTTTTTTCTTAGGACTAGCATTACAATTATTAAATTCATACAATAGATCAAACAACTTGGAGCATTTGATTGGAAACAAATTATCCTTTGAAAAATTTCCTGATTAATTTGAGAATCACCTTCTAAAAAGATGCAATGTTCTTCAAGAGGGTAAAACTTTGAACAAGTTTATCATAAATACATTTTTTTCACCGAAATTCCTTTTAGTTTGAGAAAGCCGCAATCTCAAGTTTTGCTGACAGACACTTTTTCCTACCTCATTAAAGCATATTCACAATAAGACAAATATCTATAGAAAAATTCATAACATATATGTTTCACAATATCTTGCGTTAATGACATTGGTTCCAAGAGTCGTTCATCATTTCCGTTCAAAACTTGATTCTCATTTCACTTCAAATGTTTCTAGACTCTAAAACGATGTTGGTCCACCAGCCTGTTCCATTTTGATGGACGACATTTTGGACTTCCAAATTTTTCATCAATCAATAATGAATCGAATGTATTAGTCTACAATAAATGTTGGAATCCCTTACTGCGAAAAAGATCTTGATACCCTTTACTTGCAACTGACTGATTATCTTCTTAGATAAACCCAAAGCAACAATTTACTATCTCTAATCAATCTGAACACTTCATGATTATGCGGACAAACTATAATCGCGACAATACTAATGACAAGAAAATATTCAAGCTAAACACAAGTACTGATCTTCTATCAAACTCACACTTATATTATATACCTGAATCTTACTAGTTTAACAAGCTAATGATTTGCTAATTTAATCTCTATTGATTCTATGGAAATCAACTATGCCTAGGGTTCCTTATTTATACAGCCAAGGAAACCCATACATTAGGGCTTTACAAAATAACGGTATAGAGATTATTCATATCTTTTCCTAAGATATCTCATGCATATCTCTAACTCTACCTAACTTTTGCATAAGCAGACTTAACTATAACATAACAGTACTAACTTTAACTATCAGTATTAACATCTTTACACTGACAGTATTAACTATAATACACTACCAGTACTAACTATGCTAACTCTTCTACCAGTACTAACATGTGTACTAGCAGAACTAATTGTATAAAAAACCAGAATTAAATCCTAGAATACTTAATTCACAACAAATATTAGTAAACTTTAACAACAAGAACTAGAGGAGAAACGTGAGAGTAGAATGCTTGTATTTTCTAGTGAGAGAAAGTAAAGAACATGAAATGCATTAAGTAAAAATGAAACATACACTCTCACCAACCACACTCTTCAAAGGCAATGGAGATGGCTGTGTTTATATACTTACAAGGAGCGGATGGTCTTGGCTTGATGGGCTTATCCATGAGCCTTGGTCTAACCGTACCTATGTAAGGTTTCCTAAAATTACTAACGATCTAACAAATTTTATCAATGGAAGTGACCGAGACCCTTTGTTTCCTAACATTACAAATAATCTGCGGGTTGTGGATTGTGAGACAAGTGAGGTGCGTGGCGGACTGCTTAAATACATGGAGGCTATGGTTGATGAGACTACGTTGCGATGCGCGAAGGATTATGAAGGGCCCGATAGCCCAACTTTATCCATGCGGTTGACACATATGGGTATGATGCGATAAAATTATTTGGTGTATACGTTCTTGAGGTTCAAGCTTCATTGGGATAGAAAATCTTAGTTTAGGGGGAGGAGCAACATGAGTTGCTGTTTGGAGTACTCAACATGAAGATGAAGAAGTGATTTGATAGGTGCTCCTACTAGAGGTGGATTTTGATGGTGCATTTGGTGGTGAAAAGGATTTGCCTCTTGGAGATGGTGATGGTGTTCTTTCATTTGGGTGTTCCTCACTAAAGGATGTAAGGTTGACATAGGTAGGTGATGATTTGGACTAGCCCAATGATTAAGGTTCTTATCTCTTGTAGTTGGGTGAAATCTCTGTTTTGGAAGACAGTCACGGAGATTGACAAATAACGACTGAAGTTGTTGAGCAGTAAAGTTCCAACGAAATGTTAAGCAATTTGAGCGGTCGCAGGTGATGTACTACTGTGAGTATACGTATGAGCGGAGTATGTTTTGTACATAAAATGGTTCTCTTGGAGTATACGACAAGGCATGACATTATCACTCAAAGGTTTAAACAATCCAACATAGGATTCATATAGCAATGGATTCTAACATATAAAGTAGACAAAATGTTTTAACAATAAAGAAAAATTTGAATTTTAGGCACTTGCGCCTGACACTGACCCATACAGACCTACCAAAATAACAGATCTCGATCTCCCATAGGTGGATCCCCGTGGTACATACAAACTCATGATCCTCTACATCCTTCGCTTTCTGTAGACCAAAATCCAAACCAATCATAGCAAGCAAAACATCATAGCAATCATAACAATAAGCACTAAGCACAATCCACACACAATCGATTGAATGATCCTACAAGTTATAAGCTCTAACTCTTATAAAATACATTACGTAGTTGAAAGTATCACGATCACATTAGGTGAAGATTACAATTTCCTACATAAACTTTTGCGTCATCATTTCACATGAACACTATGAGAGAAGCTTGATCTCACTTCCAGGTCCTCCAATTCGCTTCTGGCCATTAATCTGTGAGTGAGAAACCATCATACTACGTTTATGTAGTATTTCAAAAGAGGTTGATTGGCATCAGTGACAGATTATGAAACACCAGAGTTAGGAGAACATGTCATGAAGGTAGAGGAGTTCCAACTCACATAAAAGGAATTTGCGTCAAAATTCGATCAGGGCCCTTGAGGTCCTCAATCTTATTCTCTTAAAGGAGACAAAGAGAGCTATCATGGAGTAGGAACATAGTCCTAAAGAAATAGGGAACCCAAGGAGTTCGAGTACAAACAACATTCTAGACAGACAAAAACAATTTCATTTCTAAAACCAAAATTGAATGGAAAATGTGAGATCCTCATTTCAAATGAGGTTGACATTAGAGTAGAATTCTAGAACAGATCTAGGACATATGGGTTCATCGAGATTGTATATATGGAAAGACCCATAACACATTTGTGTTTTGGTTTTTATAACATTATTGCGTGTTCGTAATTTCAGTACTGTGAATCAACTACTCACGTCCTGTCATGAATTCCACACAGTGACTCTTAGACTTTTGTGAGTGTATTCAACCATATCTCTCTAGTGTAGTGTTCGACTTCTTTCCATTAGAACAGGTTTTGGTGAATAGGCAATGGTTGGTTATGTCTTCGTATGTTAAACATTTTGTAGCTGCGATATTTCACCCTATACAGACAAATTCAAACGACTCAATCATCAAAACAAGTTGCATTCACATGGATCTCCCAATATGTGCTCTATATTGAAAACAACTAGTATGGTGTGGTTGTGCTTGTACACTCACTCAAAAAAAAATAAACATACTACGTATTAACGCAAACCTTGAGCACTCCTAAGTTTAATAATTGCTCTATGTCGAATGGAACGTAAAATATACATGACTTTGTCTACACTTATATACTGAACATACCGTTAGACTTCAAATGCACATTGCTGAAACGATGTCTCTTTACATTTATTTCACACATGGAAGTTAACCCACATTGAGGTTTTGAAACAACCTCTAGACCTGAGAATTTTGAGTCTGAAAAACTATATTTAAGGGTTTTGCACCTAAAATTTGATCTCTATTACTAATCTAGTCAATTATGCAATCCTACTACTAACGGAAAGATCAAATCTTTAGCGATACATTACTATAATAATATCTATATAATAGTGAATAAATTCACATACAAATCTATAACACCTCAAACTTATTGAGGTTCGTTCGCAAAGTCGAAACCTCTAGACGTCAAATTAGACAGAACAAGCACACTGAAATACTTACAATTGATTTATGTCTCATGGCGTACCGAGAAAGATTTGTACGTTCGTTATTCCTTTATTAGCGTGCGAATTGCTCTGGCCTCCAATTGCCTTCTCTCACTGAGACACGATTTTGGATTAGGGTTTATTTTCTTTTTTCCGAGTTCATTTGGGAGTGAGAGCGGATCATTACAAATATTATCCTTTCGTGGTCCCCATTTGTTTAAATATAATATGTAGCCCTATTTTCTGTCATACGGTACGGATCTACAAAAATATGAGACGGATCTCCATATGGTAGATCCGTAGATCCATGACATGCTCAAAACAGACAGAGTTGGTTTTTAAGCAAATTGGGACTCGGTGTTATATTTTTGGCAATTAGAATATCTTAAGAAATGTTTATAAGGAGTATGGTATGAGTGTGTGAAATTTTCAGACCCGACTTCCAAGTTTTTGAGCATACGTGTACGTTGTCGGGTGAATTTTCTGCTGGATTTCCCAACAATGTGATCCTTCTAGGGAGTGTTTAGCTTTCAGAATATTTTTGACCATTTCTAAGAACACAAACATTATGAACACTTAGACGTAATAAAACATCATCAACACAAGTGTGAGTTGTAATTCGATGATTATTCTTTTCGTCTTTTTAATCGATTTCATAATTTCATGTAGTGACCTCCAAAGGGTGTACATGTAGACATGGAAAATATCTATGGTTTTATATTATTATATTTTTGTAATCTAGTAAAATTCTAATCTCGATTATGTTCATGATTTCGAAATTTGTAATTGGAACGTGTAATGAGAATTAATATCTTTTGAATAATGATTAATTCCTTCATTAGATTTCCCTATTCCTCTTACGATTATTATTACTTGGATGATGAAGTATCACCATCCATGATTAGTTCCATCAATCCCCCTAATCCTAATCTAAAATAATTAAATATTTTTTCGTCTTTTAAGGGTTAATTAATATATAGAACAGCTAAGCCACCAATGCAAAGTGCCTTAATGCAAAACGAAGGAAAGAGGGAGAAAGTAAGCAAGCAGGAGAAGAAAGGAAGGAGAGAGAAGAAGAAGAGAGATGCAGGAAGAGGAAGGTAAAAGAGAATTAAAGCAGGGAAGGGCAAGGGGAGAGGAAAAGTAGAAAGCGCAAAAAGGAATAAAGTAAAAAAGAAAAAGGTGTTAAGCCGCTGAAGCCCCAAGGACGGGAAATAAGCCAAAAAAGTAAGATCGGAAAAAAGAGGAGAAAAGAGAGTAAAGAGGAGGAAGAGAGGAAAAGAGAAAAGACAAGAAAAAGAAGGAAAGAAAATGAGAACAAAGCAGAAAGACAAGAAGAAAAGGCAGGAAAGAGGAAGAAAGTAAGAAAAGGCAGAAAGCTCTGCATCAGCACGCACCAGTATGACTCTCGCCCAGTTGTTCCTCCTCCACCGGTATACCGTTTTCCGGGCCTCTGGCCGCGTCGTTTCTCCTCCTCGTCACCTTTTCTCCCTACACCCGCGCCTGTCTCACTGACTCCACCTCGCGCCTTTCCCTCACCACTCCTACCTCTCCCTTGCCTAACCTCCCCTATCTGCTCTCTGCGCCTTCTCTCTCCGTCCTTATCACGATTCTCTACCCTCCCTTGCCTTGACGCTACTCTAATCCTTTCTCTCCCCACCTTTCGACCCGTCCCATAGCCGAGCCTCGCGTCTCTCCCGGTCTTTAACCTACTCAGCCCCCTCCTCACCTCACCGCCCATGACCAGCCCTACCGCTCCCTCCCTCTGGCCTCTCTCCTCGTTCCTACGCCTCCCCCTCATCCTGTCCTCTCCCTCCCTGCCGTGCTTCTCCTCATCCACAACCATCTCTCTGCCGTCCCCCCCTCTTCGCTCTTTCCTGGCTCCCCGTTCGACCGTCCCCCTTCCTCCTCACTGCTCTCTTTTTCTTTCCCATCCTCGCGCACCCACCCCTTCCTCCTCCGGTCCTTACACCCCCTCCCACGGTCCCCTTCCTCCCCTCACGCCCTTCTCCTCTCGCGCCCATTCCCCTTCTCATCTCCTCCAACCTATCTCACATATCCAACCTCCGTCTCCTCCCTGCCATCTCCCCTCATTCCCTCTTTTCTTTCCCTTACCATACCGCTCCTCAGCGCCCCTCTCACACCGCGCTGACCAGCTCTTCTGCCGCCCTCGTTACCTTATTCCCCCGATCCCCTCTCACCTCCCATCCTCCGCTCCCTCCTCTCCTTCCCCCCTCTCCATAGCCAGTGTCTCAATCTCCTCCCCTCTCCCCCCCTCTTCCCTCTTTCTCTGTTTCCCACCCCCCTTCCTCTCCTCCTACCATCTCCCTCTCCGTACCCGTCCCCTCTCGCCCCCTCCTTCGTCCTCCGTCCTCCCCCCCTCGCAATCGCACCAACTTCTTTCGTTATTCTCTTCCTCACCTCCCCTCGCCCACCTCCCACCGGTCGTGCGCCTGCCTCGTTCTACCTCCCCCCTCCTGCTCCCCTGACCCCCTTACCCCCCTCACCCCTCCTCTCCTTCTCAATTGCACGCCCCAACCCCCTCTCCCACAAACCAACAAACCTCAACTTCCACTTCCATCATTCCCCCACCATTCACTATCAACCAACCACCACCCCCCCCACCACCTACTCTCTTCCACACCATCCGTCCAACCACCAACAACCCCCTTCACAACCAAACACTCAACGCCATAACCACCAACCCCCAAACTCCATCCCCACCCTCTCCAACCGGGGAAAACCCACTCACCCCCCAACCAAAAAACCCACCCCACGCAAAAAAACCCCTACACCCATACCCCCTAACGCTTACCCACCGCATCCCAACCACACACGTCATACCCTACGCAAAGACAAATCAACTGCAACCACCCCCACAATTTAAGTATTATTATAAAAACTTCACCTATAACCTCAAGTATTGTGATCTTAGAAAATGGTCCAAAATAATTTAGTAAAGTCAAACACACACCTAGAAGGATCGACAATGTGAAGACCCATCCTCAGAAACATCACGACAACGTCCACGTTATGCTCAAAACTTGGAAGTCGGCTCTGAAAATTTAAACACATACTCCTTATAACATTTATAAGATATTCTAATTGCCAAAAATATAACACCGAGTCCCAATTTGCTTAAAAACCAACTCTGTCCAATTTTTGAGCATGTCACGGATCAACGGATCTACCATATGGAGATCCGACCCTCATATTTTTTGTAATCCGAATACAGAAATAGCGGGTACATATTAGATTTTAAACAATTAGGACCACATAATATTTTATCCAAGCACTCCCAATGAACGAAAATAATAAACCCTAATCCAAAATTACTAAATTTTGGCAATTGGAGGCACAAATCACAAAGATTAACAACAAATCTTCAATACCAAACAACAATTGTAAGTGATTTCATCTTATTTTCTTCTTAATTCTGAGTCTAGGGTTTCGACTTTGCACTAAACCAAATAATTTGGGTGTTACGATTTTTCATGTGATTTATTCACTATTTATACTATATTATAGTAATGTATCACTAATTTGCTTTCTGTAGATAGTAGGATTGCATAATTGACTAGATTAGTAAAAATCAAATTTTGGCAAAACCTTAAATTATGTTTTTCAAACAAAATTCTCACGTCTAGATGTTTTCAAAACCAATGTTGGTTAACTTCATTGTTAATACAATGTAAAAACGTTTTCATCATGCATTTGATCTCACGAATGTTCATAACATAATGTACAAGTCATGTATATTTTCGTTCCAATCGGACTAAGCAATATTAAACTAGGAGTGCTCAAGGTTTGCTTAATACTAGTATTATTAATTTTCTTTTGTTTGAGTCAAGCAAACCATACCTCTACATTGTTTGCATATAGACACATACTTGGGTGATCATGAATGCAACTTGTTTTGATGATTGAGTCGTTTGAATTTATCTTATAGGTGAAATCACTGCTACAAATTTTAACAACGAACATTAACAGAACCATATGCCCATTCACCAAAACTAACTAATAGAAAAATCCGACACCACAAATATGGTTGAAACACTCACAAATCTAGAGTCACGTGGAATTCATGAAGGACGTATGTTTCATCCAAACTATTGACACACACAAAATATAAAACCAAACTCAAATGATATGGGTCCTTTTTCCATATATACAAATCTCGATGAACCCATATGTCCTAGATCTGTTCTAGAATTCTACTCTAATGTCAACCTCATTTGAAATGAGGATCTCACATTTTCCATTCAATTTTGGTTTCAAGAAATTGAAATTGTTTTTCTTCTAGAAATGTTTGCCGAACTCCTTGGGATTCCCCTATTCTGGACAATGTTCCTACTCCATTGATAGCTCTCTTGTCTCCTTAAGAAATAATTGAGAACCTCAGGGCCCTATCATTCACAAATTCCTTTTATGAGTGAACTCCTCTACCTTATGACATGTTCCTAACTCTTGTGTTTCAATATCTCACTGATGCCAATCTACCTCTTTGAAATCCAAAATGTTTGCTTGTTCCCCATGTAATGGCTGCAATTGGAGACTATGATGATCACTACTACAGTGATTCTGAAATATCAAGTGATGAGAATTAACTCACCTAATGTGATCTTTACTTTCAACTACGTAATGTATTTAAATAGTAGAACTTAAACTTTTAGGATTATCAATTTTTTTTTTATTTTTAAATTTAAAAAATTTATTTAAAAAAAAAATTCTAGTGTGTTGGATTGCTTATGCTATTTTATAATTGCTATGATGTTTGCATGCTATTTGGTTTGGATTTTGGCTACAAAAATAGGATCTGGTCATATTTGTATGTACCACGGATCCACCTATGGGAGATCTGTCTGTTATTTTGGTAGATCTTTGGGTTACCAGGCCCAGCGCCAAAATTCAAATTTTCTTTATTTTAAACATTTTCTACTTTATCTTATAATCATGCTATATGATCCTATGTGAGATTTTAAACCTTAGGATATATCATGCCTTTCATATACTCCAAGAACCATTATACAAAACACTCCACTACTTACACCATATAATCATCACCCTCAACCTCAAATTTCTTAACATTTCTTGCAACTTTCTCTCACACTTCACTTATTCATCACCATGACTAGTTCATCCAAATCAAATTCACCCAATTACAAGAGAAAAACCTTACATTGGGCAGTCAAATCACCTACCTATGTCAACCTTACATCCTTTAGTGAGGAACACCCAAATGAAAGAAAACCATCACCATCTCCAAGAGGCAAATCCTTTTCACTACCAAATGCACCATCAAAATCCACCTCTAGTGGGAGCACCTATCAAATCACTTCTTCATCTTCATGTGAGTCACCAACAACAAATCATGTTGCTCCTCCCCCTAAACTAAGATTTGCCATCCCAATGAAGCTTGAACCTCAAGAACTTCCACCACAAATTTTATCACATCATGACCCATATGTGTCAACCATGGATAATTGGCCATCGGGCCCTTCAAATCCTTCGCCATCGTAACGTGTCTCACAACCACCTGCCGGATTTAAGCATCTGCCACCACCTCACTTCTCACATCCACCACCCGGATTTGAACTGTTAGGAACACAAAAGTGTCGGTCACTTCCATAGATAAAATTCGTTAGCTTGTTAAGAAATAACTTACATAGGTAGTTAGACTAAGGCCCATGGATAAGCCCATCAAGCCAAGGCCCATCCGCCCCTTGTAAGTATATAAACACCTCTCCATGCCTTGGAGAGGTAGTTGGTTGGTTGTATGTTTCATTTTCACTTAATGCATTTCATGTTCTTCACTGTCTCTCACTAGAAAATACATCCTTCCTTCTCACTTTCTCTCTAGTTCTTGTTGTTAAAGATTACTAATATTTGTTGGGAATTAAGTATTCTAGACTTAATTCTGTTAGTAATACAATTAGTTCTGCTAGTACACATGTTAGTACTGGTAGAAGAGTTAGCATAGTTAGTACTGGTAGTGTATTATAGTTAATGACTGTCAGTGTAAAGATGTTAAATACTGATAGTTTAAAGTTATACTGTATGTTATAGTTAAGTCTGCTTATGCAGAAGTTAGTTAGAGTTAGAGATATGCATGAGATATCTTAGGAAAGGATATACATTATCTCTATACGTATTTTGTAAAGCCCATTAGGGTTTCCTTGGTGTATAAAAGGAACCCTAGGCATAGTTAGAATACATAGATCAATAGAGATCAAATAGCAATCATAGCTTGTAACCTAGTAAGATTCAAGTTATAATATAAAGTGTGAGTTTGATAGAAGATCTCTTGTGTTTACTTAATATTGTTCTTCTTAGCATTGTCGATAGTTTCCGCATAAGCAATAGTTGTACAATTAAGTATTTATTATTGTTGCTTTGGATTTATCTAAAGTAACAAACCCTTTGCAAGCTAAAGGTTCAAGATCTATTCAGTAAGGGATCCAACAATATTGTTCAATACATTCGATCAATATTTGATTGATGAACTTTTTGAAGTCCAAAATGTCTTCCATCAAATGGAACAGGCTGTGGAACAACATCGTTTAGAGTCTAAAACATTTGAAGTGAAAATGAATCAAGTTTTGAACGAAAATGAACGACTCTTGGAACAAGTCATTAACAAAGATATTGTGAACATAATTATGAATTTTACTATAGATATTGCTTCTGTGAATATGCATGAATATGAAAAGTGTCTCAAACTTTGAGATGGGCTTCCTCACAAAAAGGATTTCGTTGAAAAAAAGATTTATGATAAATTGTTCAAAAGTTTTACCACTCTTGAAGAACATTGCATCTTTTTAGAAGTTGATTCTCAAATTAATCAGGAAATTTTTCAAAGGGATAATTCTGTTTTAAATCAAAATGCTCCAAGTTTTGATCAATTGTTTGAATTAAATAAATTGAAAGCTCAGTCCTAAGAGAAAGACACGGTCATAAAGAAGTTGAAAGAGAGAATTAAATCTCTAAGTAAAAAATGAATGAGGATAAGATTTGTAACACCCCCATTTTTACATATAGCAGCAGAAGCTAATCTGGGGTATTACTTCATAGTACAACAGTCACAATCATAGAAAACGACTTAAAAGAGACGTTTTCAAAAGATACATTATCATTCATTTAAAATCAAAGTTTTATAAAGGCAGGTCCCAAAATCTAGAAACATATAATGTGAATGATAACAAGTTTTAACCATGTTCAAGTCCATGCCACTCCATGCCATAAGTTGCTTAAATACCTGAGATAAACATGCATAAAAAGGGTCAACACAAAGGTTGAGTGAAATTCATAGGTTTGAAATGTAATAGTTGAATACAAGTTATAGCGTAATAATAATTTCATAAGCACAATTATCATGGAAAACAGTATTATCATGGAGAACAGTTGAATATTATATGGTTGAATGCAAGTTATTATAATGGTAATAATTACAACGAATACAATTATCATGGAAAATCAGGGTAACATTATTATTGCATCTAAGCTCATGACATCAATACATTTACAGGGAAGATCACCGTAGTGATATTGGTTAGGGATAGATGTCCCCGTGGAAAAGTTAACTTGCCAAGGTTACCTATTAGGACAAATATAGTGTGTTTGGCTACCCGATGAATAGGTATACCAACGGGAGCCGTCACCCCCAATAGATTTATTCACAATATTCGCGCTCACTCGCAATGTAAGTAATTAATGATTCATGATATGGAAATAATGAGCACTGAGGCAACTTAGCAAAATACATCCTGGATAGCATACAGTTGGAAAAACACTTGCATTCATGGTTTATAACAGGTATCACAGGTTTATAAAGTATTCAAAAGATTGAAATGTGGGTTATGAATTCATTAAGTCTTTTAAAAGTAATCACATTGTTAATAAAGATGAAATGTTAGTAAGTAAAAATTTGTAACAAGCATGTATCCCCCTCGCGGGTTTATAAAACATGTAAATAAGTAAAGCCGAGGTTATGAACTTCACCTGATAGGGAAATCTGATGAACGGCAAAAGTATATCAAAGGAAAGGCGTATGTATGGTAGTACGACGCTATCTACTCGGGCGAAAAGTATATCAACTTGAAAGAAAGCAGCTTCGTCACATAACCTGGGATAATATGTCGAGTCTTAGGAAGATTGTACTCTAGAACTTTGATTCTGAGAGTTTAATATTGTTATAAGTTTGATTGGAGATTTTGGAATAATTTATCACGACGTGCCATCTAAAAAATCATAATTCAGAGGTCATTCATTGTTTAAAAAAACCCCCCGTTTTTATTTTTAAGTAGCTAGTGCACTTTAAATCGTAAACCCAACAACTCAGTCAGAATGTAATACCAAGTATGAAACTCCCTTAGATAATAAGCTCCCTAGTATTGTGATACGATATAATCGGTTTTAAGCGTTTTGATCAATATCTGGAAATGATAAGCACGACAAGCGTTAATTAAAGTTATGTCTTGTAAGGTTTTGAATATGATTTTATACTTTTTCAAAATGTTACATTTTAGACCCTAAAATGAGAAATGGCAAAATATACCCTTTGGAGTTTTCTCTTTTACTAGTTTGTCCTTCAAGTTTAAAAGATTACAAAGAAACCTAGCACTTGGAAATTAACATAATAACCCATATAGTTATAACTTTGATAAAATGACATTATCAGTCCCTTTAGTTATAAGTTTTAGAAAATTACAATATATACCCCTTGCATGGATAATATTTACAAAACAAGTCTGAATGGCCATGCAAGCTTATTTTAACAATTAAAAAGATATTTGCAGGTTATATATTATTAGAATAAGCTAAAATATGAAGGTTTAACGTAACGAAAGTTTAAAATAACGATTCGTTAAGCTAGGAAGCAAAACGGGTCATATTAGGGTTTTAAAACGTAAACGCGCGGGTTTTAAGTTCAAATTCCTTCAAGACTTGATAAAGTTGTTATATTAACATTAGTTAAGCATGTTAGGATAGATTATAAAAATATTTAACCATTATAACATTTAGTTTTAAGAAAAACACAAAATTAGGGTTTCGGGTGTACGGTTTTGCATCAAAATGGAAAATGAGCATGAATTAAGTTATATAAGCTTTAACAAGAGTATGAATCATGATCATATAAACATTATAAGAGTGGTAGGAGCATTATTAAGATATAGAACCTGGGTTAGAGCTTAAGATTGGAAACAGGTCGAAATCGGGACTTTTAGCTTCGTACGCCTAGAATAATGACTCCGGTGCTTCAAGGCTTACAAGATACTTTGATTCTTGTTCTAAGGATCTCCTTAGGACCTTATTGAGCAAGAGAATTGTTGCTCTAATGGGTTAAAAGAAAAGAAGAAGTTGGGGATGAGTTTTGAAATTAAGTATATGTGCTCCAATTTAAAAGTAAATTAGCAACCCTTAGAGGCCAAGAAAACTTAGTGATCAGGTTAGGACACATGGGAGGTGATGTGGATAGGCTAGGGACTGAGTTGAAGGAGCTATAGATGTGTTGGCAAAGCTATAAAATAGTATTGAAGGTGTTTGTAGCTTAAACTCAGTCGCGGCTGATTATGGTGCAAAGAGAGGTGAATGTGGTTTGATTTTTGGCCAAGAAAATGGTTCAAGTAAGTGGGTAAGCTGCATTATGGTAAAAAGGAGGTGTGTCATGGAGTGCTTGACACACACGCATGGTTAGTGTTAAAATGGGTCAAATGGAGAAAAAAGTGTCTGCGGGTCAATTAAATTCGATTAGGTTTATCTTGCTTAGATGTTCTGAATATACGTGATTCTAGTAATGATGGATTAATGATTATAAAGTTTATATTATGATTTTACAACATTATTGGATAGTGGTTTCCAGAGTTTTAAATAGGTAAAAATGATGAAATGGGTCGAAAATGCAAGAAAAGGTGTACACGGGTTCATAAGGCTCGTTTAGGGTTTTTAAGCTTCCAATTTGAGTACACTTGTGTTATTATGATAGATTATGGATTGCAAGACTTGTATTAATAGTTAATAACAAGATTTGATTGGTGGTTCAGGTTTAAAATGGGTAAAAAATGAGAAACGAGTCATTTTTTGCAATAGGGTTTTTTGTTTTAGGGTTTACTTGGATTAATTCTTATCCATTTGTTGTATATCAATGAAGATATAATGATGGAATGTGAATTGTAAAAGCTGTAAAGAATTAAGTATTTAAAACTTATTGTAGAAATTGTTCTAAGTGTAATTACAAATGAAAAAATAAAGAAACGGTCATGTGTTTAAAACTAGCCTCGGTTTTAGGGTTAGGGTTTGTGAATAAGGGATTAGAGTTAAAATATGTGAGAGAGATTATGAGTAGAATAATTAGGCTTATACGAATGTAAATTAAGTATAGTAACTTTACCAAAGTGGTGTTTAAGAAATTAAGAATGAAAAAAGTGAACAACTGGCTATTTTGGATGTCATGCTTGAATGACTTGTACATATGTACATTTAAAGACTTGTACTTGACTTGTAGGAGGATTAATATATCGATAAGAGATTGTTATATTATTTGTACATATGCTTTAGTAACTTGTATATTCACTTTAGATATTAACCTTTCATGGAATTAGGGTTTATAGGTATACGATAATGGTTTAATGCCCGTTTTGATATAACGTTGCAAATAGTACATTATATGAGTAATGTACTTTGTAAAAATGATATTATGATATTGAATTGATATGTTATGATGTTTGCTTGACATATATGTAGATAGGATTGTCGTAGGTAGGTATGTGTGATGAGCTCGATTACGTAGTTATGCAAGGTTGCGTTGCATATTGAGAATATTTGGTAATGTACTGTAATGTAATAAGCGAAAAAATTTCTCCGTACAAATGTGATCATAATAAAATAGGTTGATTTTGCATTGATGAAAATTTCAGGTTGTTATAGTCTCCACCCCTTAAAGAAATCTCATCCCGAGATTTAGATGAATGTTAAAGTGAGATATTGTAAGTAGTAGGAAGTACTTAACACGAATTTGATTTATCATGTTATGGCAAATCAAGGTTACAAGTCACTGTATGTGATATAATTTATAATTATGTTGCGCACCATAATTATAATTGCCTCCTTTCACACGTCTACTTATTTTCAAGACCACACCTCTTGATGACAACTAATAGAATTTCTCCAAATCTTGATATATCTTGTCAGAACCTGGGTGGATGGAATACTTTGATTTATGGGACCTGTGGGTTATGGGTCTACCACACTTCCGCTGCACCATTCTGATCGTAAAGAATCGTTATCCATTAACCTTTAAAAGTCAACATCGAATAAGAATGCTATCACAAGTCTTTGTCAAAACTTTCATACCTAGTGGTATTGAAATCATTTGGCATTGTATAGATTCTTGTGTGTTTCCTTGTTATTACGTTGCAGGATATAACAGAAAAATTTTAGAATACGGAGATCATGGAATGAGTGATTTAATAGGAGGCTTTAGTGTTTCTAGGTACAAAGGTTTGAGAAAATCGGATGGATAAAGATATGAGTCATCATATTACAGGATATAGGATAGATATATTCGAGAGTAGACATAATTCTGTATAACAACTCAGTATAAATAACATAAGTTATTTATATAATAGTGTAGTAGTTATGTATTTTTACATATTATTCGGAAAAAGTAGTGGCATCTTCATAATTCAGGGAATGTAGTGGCACAGAGGACATTGATGGCAAAAGAAAAGTAGTTATAGTTAAGGTTTTACCCTTGTTCTCTATAACTGTGAGCTCTGATACCACTCTATAACACCCTCATTTTTACATATAGCAGCATAAGCTAATCTGGGGTATTACTTCATAGTACAACAGTCACAATCATAGAAAACGACTCAAAATAGACGTTTTTAAAAAATACGTTATCATTCATTTAAAATCAGAGTTTTACAAAGGCAGGTCCCAAAATCTAGAAACATATAATGTGAATGATAACAAGTTTTAGCCATCTTCAAGTCCATGCCACTCCATGCCATAAGTTGCTCAAATACCTGAGATAAACATGCATAAAAAGGGTCAACACAAAGGTTGAGTGAAATTCATAGGTTTGAAATGTAATAGTTGAATACAAGTTATAGCGTAATAATAATCGCATAAGCACAATTATCATGGAAAACAGTATGAAAAATAGTATTATCATGGAGAACAGTTGAATATTATTTGGTTGAATGCAAGTTATTATAATGGTAATAATTGCAACGAATACAATTATCATGGAAAATCAGGGTAACATTATTAGTGCATCTAAGCTCATGACATCGATACATTAACAGGGAAGATCACCGTAGTGATATTGGTTAGGGACAGATGACCCGTGGAAAAAGTAACTTGCCAAGGTACCTATTAGAGACAAATAAGGTGGGGTAGGCTACCCGACGAATGGGTATACAAGACGGAGCCATCACTCCAAATAGATTTAATCACATATTCGCGCTCACTCGCAATGCAAGTAATTAATATTCATGAAATGGAAAAATGCACGGAATGCTACTTAGGCAATAATATATCTGGATAGCATACAGTTGGAAAAACACTTGCATTCATGGTTTATATCAGGTATCACAGGTTTATAAAGTATTCAAAAGATTGAAATGTGGGATTATGAATTCATTAAGTCTTTGAAAAGTAATCACATTGTTATAAGATAAATGAGTATGTAAAAGAGTTTGTAACAAGCATGTATCCCCCTCGCGGGTTTATAAAACATGTAAATAAGTCAAGGCGAGTTATGAACTTCACCCTATGGGAAATCCTGATTAACGCAAAGTATATCAAAGGAAAGACGTCTGTATGGTAGTACGACGTTATCTACTCGGGCAGAAAGTATATCAACTTGAAAGAAAGCAGCTTCGTCACGTAACCTGGGATAATATGTCGAGTCTTAGGAAGATTGTACTCTAGAACTTTGATTCTAAGAGTTTAATATTGTTATAAGTTTGATTGGAGAGTTTGGAATTATTGTATCACCGTTCAGGCCATCATAATTCAGAGGTCATTCAGTAAACGTTTGAGGAGCTAGGGCACTTTAAATCGTAAACCCAACAACTCAGTCAGAACGTAATACCAAGATGAAACCCCTTAATATGAAGCTCCCTAGTATTGTGATACGATATAATCGATTTTAAGCGTTTTGATTAATATCTGGAAATGATAAGCACGACAAGCGTTAATTAAAGTTATGTCTTGTAAGGTTTTGAATATATTTTTATACTTTTTCAAAATGTTACATTTTAGACCCTTAAGAATGAAAAATGGCAAAATATACCCTTAGAGTTTGCACTTTTACGAGTTTGGTCCTTCAAGTTTAAAAGATGTACAAAGTAAACCTTGTACTTTGGAAAGTGACATAATAGACCCCTATAGTTATAACTTTGATAAAATGACATTTTCAGTCCCTTTAGTTATAAGTTTCAGAAAATTACGATATATACCCCTTGCATGGATAATATTTACAAAACAAGTCTGAATGGCCATGCAAGCTTGTTTTAACATTTAACATAATAATGATATTTTTCAATATGAAAAGTAATTTACAGGTTATAGCTTATTAATATAAGCTAAAATATGAAGATTTAACATAATGAAAGTTTAAAATAACGATTCGTTAAGCTAGGAAGCAAAACGGGTCATATTAGGGTTTTAAAACGTAAACGCGCGGGTTTTAAGTTCAAATTCCTTCAAGACTTGATAAAGTTGTTATATTAACATTAGTTAAGCATGTTAGGATAGATTATAACAATATTTAACCATTATAACATTTAGTTTTAAGAAAAACATAAAATTAGGGTTTCGGGTGTACGGTTTTGGATCAAAATGGAAAATGAGTATGAATTGAGTTATAAAACTTTAACAAGAGTATATTTAGGATCATATGAACATTATAAGAGTGTAGGAGCAGGTATGAAGATCATAGAACCTGGGTTTGAGCTTATAGCTTGGAAACGGGTTGAAATCGGGACTTTTAGCTTCGTACGCCTAGAATAACGACTCCCGGGCTTCTTTTCTTGATTTCTTTTGCTTCACTTCTGTTCTTGAGACTTCTTAGGACCTCTTAGGATCTTCTTTGAGCAAAGGATTGCTGCTATTAAGGGTTATAGAGGAGGAAGTGGGGGATGAGTTAGAATGAAGGTTTTAGGGTCCTATTTATACTCGAAATGAGCTTGGAGGCCAAGGGATACTTTGTGACCAGGTTAGGACATGTATGAGGGCTAGAGGGTGATGAGGAGAGGCTATGGAATGAGTAACATAAGCTAGAAACTAGCTTTGGTGTGTTGTTTCTCTCTTGTGATATCGTGGCTAAGAAAAGAGAAAAGAAAGGCCATGTGGCCAACTTGGTGGCTAAGATATGATATAGAGGTGCTTGTAAGCTGCTATATGATGTATTAGTGAGGTCATAGAGGTGCCTGATCACATGGTTGATTAATAAATGGGTCAAAATAAGCCAAAGATGGGTCACGGGTTTATTAGGGTTCATTAGGGCTCGAATTGAGTTTTCTAGCTTGGAATTTTAGTACATTTATGTTATAAGCATGGATTAATGATCACAAGGTTTTTGCTAAGGATTATAATCAAGCTTTGATAGGTGGTTTGGGGTTAAAAGGGCGAAAATGAGTCAACGGGTCAAAAGTTCAATTTAGGGTTTAATTAGGGTTTCTTGGATTTAATTCGCATACATTCAAAGTAAAATGATGAAATGATGATGGAATGTGATTGATAATGTTGTAAATTTAGTTATTACAACTTATTTGAGTGCTGGTTTAGGTTTATGATGGATAAAAATCAAGAAACGGGTCATGGTTTAGTATTTTGCTTGGGTTAGGGTTTTTGACTTGGATTTCTTGTAATTTCATGAAATGAAAATGAATATGGATTGTAAATGAAGTATATGACTTGCTTGTAACTTGTACTTGATAGATTGTACAAGTTTCTTCAGAAAATGGAGGTAAAACAGCTAGTTTGGATATCATGCATTAATGACTTGTACATTGTACTTTAAAGGACTTGTACCTTATTTTGGAAGGAAGATGTATTCAAATGAGATGTTATATTACTTGTACATAAGCTTTAGTAGCTTGTGCATTCACTTTAGATATTAACCTTTCATGGAATTAGGGTTTAGAGGTATACGATAATGGTTTAAAGCCCGTCTTGATATAGTGTTGCAAACGGTACATTATAAGAGTAATGTACTTTGTAATAATGATATTAAGATATCGACTTGATATGTTATGGTGCTTGCTTGACATATAAATAGATATAGATGGCATAGGTAGGTTGCGTGAGCTCTTCTACTTTAGTTATGCAAGTTACATTGCATATTGAGATATTGGTAATGCAAATAATGTAATAAAGTGAAAAATTTCCCCGTACAATTGTGATCATAATAAAATAGGTTGATTTTGCATGTGATGAAAATTCTGGGTTGTTATATAAAAAATCAAAAAAATCAGAAAAATACAAAAAAGATGTTTGTAGAGTATTGTTGTATTAGAGTTGATACGTAATATAAACCAACTATGTAAAAGTATGTATAAAGTGGTAAAAATTGCCACTAGAGTTGTAATTGGGATTTGGGAGTTGATCGTGATAGGAACGCCAACTATGGTTTGTTTTTATTGATCTTTTGATCGAGATATTTTGTGAGTCTAATTCGTGTCTCCAAAGCATTGATTGTTTCGTGTTAAAGCGTGAGTTAGTCTATTGATAAGTGTGAAAACACTTATCCGTTTTTCTATCAAAATAACCATTAAAAGATGAAAATGAATATATTATGCTTGTATATTGTATATTTTGTCTTTTACGATGTGTAGGTACGGATATTACAAGAATCACAGGAAAAGAGCCAAAAACCAGACAAAAACGAACACGAGAACGGAAAGAGTACACAAGATTCGGGTGTTTGTCAACAAAGGACAACAAAAGTCAACCATGGTTAACTTTAGTCAACTCATGTGAAGACAAACCTTTAAAATTACCAAAAGATCCTTGAATGTTAAATCATTTTCACCAAAAGTCCCAAAACCAATTACACCGTTAGTCCTTTATAACTAATGGACTAACGGTCGTTAAGTGCAATATAAACCCTTAACCGTTGACCCAAAATAATTAACCAAGCCCAAATCCCATTTGATATTAAAAAGCCCAAGTCAACCCCCTTTCAACCCAGTCAAACATAAACGAAATAAGAAAAGATAAAGGGCAGGAAAAGACGTTTTTACTATTCATCTCCATCCCCAATTCACCCTGCACCCAAATTAACTTCGTTTAAGTACAATTAACCCTTCTAGAAGCATAATGACGCATGCAATGACGCCTTTGGGAGCCACGTTGGCAATCCCAAGACCAATCATTGGCTAATCATGCGTGGAAGTCATCAAACGGTCAAGATTGGATGCGTGAAGGGCAATCAAGGATCAAGGGTCAAGATCAAAAGCTGGGGGAGCGTCTAAGGGCCTGGAAGCTTCACTCTTCGCCTATAAAAGGAGCCTCTCACACTCATTGGGATCATCTAATGTAGGAAAGTAGATTTAGTATAATTTTAGCTTATTAATCATTTTTAGCTTATTGTTTTCAAATCAATGTAACTTTCTTTTCATTAGCTTGTACTCAGTTTATTCAATCAATAAAAGTTTGTTTTCATATTGTTTAATTTGCAATTCATGTTTTTACTTTACTTAACTATGGTTTGATTAAGCTCTTTTATACTTAAATAAGCTCAATAAGCTGTCATTAATACTAATAAGCTAGCTTAATACTCAGTTAAGCTCTCAAAGCTTAACTAAACTTATTGATACTCAAAATGTATTTGGAAGGGAAGCCAGTTGTGGAAGGGCTTCCAAGACCTTACCAGCTTATCCTAGATAAGCTGGAGCTTAGTTGATTAGCTCTTGGAGCATTTATATAAGCCTTGTTTGTGCAAAGGCTTTTGTAAGTTCCTATTTTACATTTTATAGCTTAAATTTGCACTTTAGCTTAAATCTGCTTATAGTCTGCTTATTGTTGTTTAGATTAGCTTATTATTGTTAAATTTAGTTGTTTGATGCTTAATAAGTTCAGTTGCTAGTATAAATTTCATTTTACTTGTCTTTAATATAAAACAGTTATAAAAACCATAAATATTAGCATTAGCTTGTAGCTTATAGTTTCTACTTATTTGATTGATGAATATTATTCATTAGGTCTGTTATAAGCTTATCATTATCTGGTATTATAGATCTAAGCCTTAACTCTTAATTTTTTATGCTGAATATGAGTTTAAGATTTTTAAAGGGGTGTTTGGCTCATGGCAGTACTAACTTGAGTTAGTGATGTCCATAGCCATTTAGTCCTTTAAGTTGATTTTAAATCTCAAATTTGGGTTTATAAAGTTAGGATTTAAGGTTCTTATAGGCTAAATTAAGTTTTAATCAAGTTTGTGAGGAGTTGTTAAAAATCTGTGGACATTAGTTCAGGTTCTTAGGATCTTTGTGATTATATATGCTCTAGCTGCATTTGTTGATCATTTTGTTCTAGATTAGTTGTTTAAAAGGTATTGAAAACAAGTTTTTAGGTCTGCATAATTTGGTTTTGAGTTTTGGTCATTTTTGTGTCAATTGCATCAGTCAAATAAACAGCCAAAAGGCCTCTTTCAATTTAAAGTTTAAGTTAGTAAGTAGTTTGAATTAGCTTTTAAAATTAAGTGCACAAGTAGATTATAGGCCAAATTAGATAGGTTAGGGCTTATTTCAGTTTAAATAGCTTATTTGAGTGTCTGTTTTAGATCTGCAAATTTGTCCTTTGTCTTTTCATAAAAACTTTAAAAACCAAGAAATAGTGTATTCTGCATAAACAACTTTTTTAATTGAATTTTTCTTAGCTTTATTGAATTTCAAAATGTTTTTTGATTGTTGTTTTAAGTAGCTCATAGGATAAGCTTTCTAGTGGTATATGCCACTAAGCCATAAGGTTCCTTTAGCTGGCTGAAAAATTAGCTCAAAAAGTCCTTGTTAGACTGTTTGGATAGCTGTTTTAAAACCAAAGTGCTTAATTGAGTTTCTCAGCTTATGGCTTTGTTGTTTTTGTTTAATTCTTGCTCTAACTTGCTTATTAGATTAGTTGTATCTTATTTTGGATCAGGTTTTAGCTTATTTTAGCTTCTTAGTTACTTAAATTTAGTATAAAAGGTTGAAAAGTGTTAAATCACATTTGTCTGTTTAATTAGCTGTTTTCTAGCTTAAATGTGATTTTTAAAAAAGTTGTCTTAACAAAAGTTGCTTATTCTTAGTTGTTTTATTAGTTTGTTCAAAAAGATTTGAAAAATTAAAAAATTTTGCAAAAAGAGAAGCCACAGGTTCGAACCTGTGACCTCCCTTTCCACACCCAAACGTCTCAACAACACACACACAAACCATCTCGCCCTTGGGACTTTTTCAAACAACTTTTGCACAATTTATTTCTTAAACTCTTTAGGCCAGTTTTGCTTATTAAAGCTTATAGCTTATTTCTGGCTTATTGGTTAAGCCAATTTTCAAGTTAGCATTTTTCTCACATTCCTCTTAGTTTAAAGTACTTTTCATAATTTTTCTAGATTTTTTAGGATAAGTTTACTATTTTTAATTAATTTTCTAGAATAAAATCATTTTAAATTCATAATAAATAAAATAAAAAGCAAAAAAAAAAATCTTTTTCTAAAAATCATTTTTAGTCTTTTAGCATCTAGGAAAATTAGTTTGGTCCTTTTAGGTTCATTTTTGCTCAAATTAGATTTTAGTGTACGATTTTTAATTCCCGTTATCGTTTTCGTAGTTGTTAGTTACTTTTATATGTGCCTTATTTGTTCATTATTAGAAATTAGAATTCAAAAATCTTATCACCAATCAAATCATTATCCAAATAAAAACGGGGTTTCAATTCATAATTCTTGGGGTATAAACGACCCGGTGAACACTTACCGGTTAAACGTACTATATTTTGTGTGATTTTCTAATTACCTTTTTCCTAAAGGGTAGTTTTGGAATTTCAATACTTTGATATTATACGTATATATAATTTGAGTCGTATCACCAGGGTGGTAGCGAATTTTGTAGTCATAGTCACTAAAAAGCTCTATCTAATGACGTTGACGCATGTTCAGCTCTTTCTGATCGAAGATATGTCGGAGACTCTTGTGGTCGGTATATATGACGCTCTTCATCCCGAACAAGTAGTGTCTCCAAATCTTAAGAGCGAATACAACTGCACCCAGTTCCAGATCATGGGTGGTGTAATTCTTTCGTGAACCTTCAACTGTCGAGAGGCATATGCAATCACGTTTCCCCTTTACATCAGCACGCACCCTAGGCCTTGGCATGACGCATCGCAGTATACCATGAATTCTTTTGGGCCATCAGGGAGAGCCAGAACAAGTGTATTACACAACTTATCCTTCAAGGTCTGAAATGTCGTTTCTTGCTCATCACCCCAAACATACTTCTTGTTCTTCTGAGTCAAGATGGTAATTGATTTGGCAATTTTAGAGAAATTCGTGATGAATTACCGGTAATATCCTGCTAAACCTAAGAACGAGTGGACTTCTGTTGGCGATTTAGGGGCTTCCCAGTTCTTAACAACTTCAATCTTGCTGGGGTCTACATGAATGCCATCATTGTTAACCACATGCCCAAGGAACTACGCCTCTTGCAACCAGAATTCACACTTTGAAAACTTTGCGTACATTTTCTCCTTCTTGAGCAGGTCTAAGATTAACCATAGATGCATTTCATGTTCCTCCTTTGTCTTAGAGTAGATCAAAATGTCATCGATGAACAAGATAACAAATTTGTCTAGGTAAGGTCTACATACCCGATTCATCAAGTCCATGAATACCGCCGGTGCATTTGTCAGAGCAAAGGGCATTACTGTGAACTCAAAGTGTCCATATCGAGTTCTAAATGCGGTCTTTGGAATGTCATCTTCGTACACTCTCATCTGATGGTATCTGGACTGAAGGTCTATCTTGGAGAAGTATCGTGATCCTTGTAGTTGATCAAACATGTCGTCGATTCTTAGGGGGGATAACGATTCTTAATGGTAAACTTGTTTAACTCTCTATAGTCGAAACACCTCCTAAAAGAATCATCCTTCTTCTTGACGAATAATACTGGTGCTCCTCATGGCGATGAACATGGTCGGATAAAACCCTTGTCCTAGAGTTCCTTGAGTTGGTTCAACAACTCCTCCATTTCAGTGGGTGCCAAGCGATAGGGAGACTTCATGACCGGAATTACTCTAGGGATTAAATCGATACAAAACTAAATTTCTCGAGAAGGAGGTAATCTTGATAGGTCGTGGGATTAAATCGATTACAAAATCTCAATTTCTTGCGGAATAAAGGCGGGGTAATCCTGATTAGGTCAGTCAGGAAATTATCCTGAAGAAGGAAATTTCGAATGACAATTTGAACAACAGCGATGTATTTCAGTTTCTGCTCTTCTGCTTTCGCACTCATGAGATGCTTCACCTTCTCTTTTTGCCGTTTTCCGTAAACTCTAAGCATCTCGCCATGTGGTAGTGTAACTCTAACTATTTTCTCATGGCAAATAATTTCGACTTTGTGTCTGGACAACCAGTCTATCCTTATTATTAGATCTAAGCTTCTGTGTTCGAACGATATCAAGTCGATGTCAAAGGTATAACCTTCTATTTCCAGCTTACAATTACGTATAACCTTATTGATCTCTACTAGTTGACCGCTAGCTATTTCAATTTCATAACTCAGACCTAGACTACTGGGCTTTATGTCTAACAAAGGTATGAAAGTAGTGGAAACAAAGCTATAATCGGCACCAGAATCAAATAGCATTGTAGCATAGTGGTTGTTTAAGTGTCTGGGTCCTGGCAAGCTTTCTCTACTCCCATCACGAATGCTCTACCACGTGTCGGATTACCATTGTTTCCATAACCTTGACCTCCCACAATAGTCAAAGCTTGATTTGGATGATTTCTTCCTTGTCTTGGTGCTCAGTTTAACCTAGGGCATGCTGATTTATAGTGATCAATACCACCACACTCATAGCACGCCCATGAGCTGCTGTCGGGTTTCAAGCATTCAGTAGAGCCACCATCTTGGGTCCCGCCTTGCAAACCCTAGAAAAGTGCCTTAAGCGGTTGTAGTTCGTATACATACGATAAGGCGTCTCAGGGAAATGGTGGAAATTGCAGTTTCATTTGGGTGCCGAACCCGTGTACTCCTTCTTGACAGGGTTGGTATTTTGGCAAATACCTTCCCAGTCCTTGTTCTCTTATTATCACCCTTAAAATTCCCTTCCTTACTCGGCTCTCTGCCATCTCCTCTTTTCTCACCACTCTTCCTCAAAGATCCACTCTTAACTGCCTCATCAGTTAACATCCCATCTTTTAAAATAGCATTCTGGATTATACGTGGCTCAGTTGCTGCCACCATCCTACGGATTTATGGAGCAAGGCCATATATGTAACTTTTTATCCTTTTGGTCTTAGGGGTAACCAAGTAAGGGACTAGCCTAGCAGGCTCATGAAATCGGTGAGTGTACGCTGCATGACCAGCTCCAACCATAGCGTGATTCTAGAACTTCGTTTCCAACTTATGCATTTCGTTGTTTGGATAGTACTCTTCCTTCATCAATGCCTTAAAATCTTCCTAAGTCATGCCAACTGCAGTTTCTCGGCTTCTAGCTTGGACCTGGGTGTTCCACCATGTTAGTGCCTTATCGGTTAGCGAACCGGCAACATAGTTGACCATCTGGTTGACTCCACAACCACTTATATCTTGTATTGCTTCCATTTTCTCAACCCAGCGGGTGTAAGCTATCGCACCACCCTTACCATCAAAGTCCTTCGGCTTACATGCCATTAACTTCTTGTATGAACACTACTCCGACCGTTGCTCACGTTAACATTCCTAACATCTTCATGGATGTTGTCATCATCGGCATTGTCGTTTTGAATTCCGTTGATCCCTTGATTTTTGATGTGATCACCTACTTGAGCGACGATAGTAGGAAGCATGTATTGCAATTGTTGAACGATGCCAGTGGGAAAGTCGGGGATTTCGTTGACGCCTCTATTCATTCCGTTACCTCGACCACCTCCTCGGCCCGTTTGCTCTCTAGTTCTTCCACCTCCACTACTAGTCTGTCCACCCGTCCTTTCACCTCGTGGTGCATCAGTTCGTCAGCCAGCATTACGTGTTGTCATCCTTGGAGGCATTTTCTACACGAGGGAGGATACTAGTAAACATTAGGTAGGAGGGGAATTTCGCGTATAGACGAACCTAATATACTATTGTTTGAATCACGGCCTAAGTTGTCAACACTAACTTGAGTGAGCAGGATCGCCAAGTACACGTGGGTCGTGATTCATCTATAATTACATTGGCCACCATATTTATATATGCATCCTTTCACAATTATACTCAGAACCATGCTTACACAACCCAGTGATTGACTTATCTAAGACGATAGATGATAATTTCACGTAGAAACAAGTTTAAGCGGAAACCGCGCACGTAGTTCCTATTATGCAAGCTATATGAAGGTTTCTAGGTTATAGTCTAGGCCAAACCACCAAGTTCTCTATAACCATTAGCTCTGGTACCAATCTGTCACACCCCGTCTAAGGCGGAAACACGAGGCACAACGAAGGGATTGATCGTCATAACACATGGTTGTCACATAGAGAAAAACTAAATGCATTCCAAATAAAAGTGCTATGACCTCCTCCAACAACAAGTGGAATCTTGTGCCATGACTAATCGAATCATAACACATAATCAGAATTATTACAAACCAACTCCCAAACTTGGAATGACACATGTATAAAATGATCTGAATACAAAACCATAAATGAAACTTTTGAATGCAGTCTGCCAAAGAAAAGATCCTCAAGGGATACTCTTAAGTCTGCTAAAGGCCTTCTAGTACTTGAGACATCACTGAGCATTAACTTCACCTGAAAATGATACTCGAAAATGTCAACATAAAGTTGGTGAGCTCGTAGGTTTAGAGTGTAAACCCAGTTGATGTGCCAGAATTTAGAGTGAGACAATAGTGCAATACAAAAGCGGAGTGCAAGCAGTATAAAAAGTATTTCATCATCATCATAACAAGTCATATTATAACACCCTGTGTTTTCAAGTCATTGACGACGTCGATAAATCCGCAATGTACCTTTTGTAATGTACGTGTTTACTTTAAATCATAAGCGATAGGTTAAATCGCGTACGCCAAATATTAGCGTTCAATGTAAACGGGCATCAAACAATTAAATGTTTACATCAAGCCAGGGGTTAAGTAATTATTTTGAGAATAATTATTAACCTTGTTCATTTTATTTTTATCGGATACGTAAAGTGTATACGTTTCGCGATAAATTACGTTTAAGCATAACCGGAAGCACGTTAATTTATTAACGCTTCAACAAATACCCATGATTGTACCCAATACCTAAAGTTTTATTAAATTTACCCAAGATAATATTATCTTACACTTTGTACAAGAAAAATCAACCAATACACCAATACTTGCAAGAAAACATCTTTTATTTATAAAACTACAACTAGTAACTTGCATATATTTTGCAAGATATTGTGTTAACTAGCAAAAAGGTTTCTAGAACCCTTTTCCCCCTCCTAACCCACGAAATACATCAACACTTGGAGAGCAAGGAGCACAAAAATTCACTAGCTTGGTCAATGTACATCAACTTCTCATTAAAACACATTTACCATGTTCCCTTGACCAAAGACCAAGAACAAGAACCCCTAAAACCCTCTCTTTGCCCCCCAACGACCAAAACACCCCCCTTTGACCATTGACCCTTCTTGAGAAAGTTTTGACCAATACTTATCCTATATATACATGTATACTAGTGATTCAAGCATAAAACACTTAGTAAAAATCAAACACACTCTCCCTTTTTGCTCCTTTCATGCCACGGCTCAAAACACCAACCCAAACAAATCCATACAAAATTTTATGCAACCCATACACACCTATACACATCTATTCTAAGATATACTAAGGCATTTGCAAGCATTGGTTAACCATATTCAAGCTTTAATCAAGTGAAAAGGAAGCTAGGGTTTTATTAAGAAAACTAGGGTTTTCAAGAGTGCAAGCTTGGTTTAAAAATCTAAACAAGGGTTTAGATTGTATTTCTCATCATCATACATCACTTTGAGGTTATCTATAAACCTTTATGTCTTTACTTTTCTCATTTTATGTGTTTACATGTTCTATATAACTAAATCACCATTTAGGAGTTAGATAACACTTACATGCAAAATACTTAGTAAAAATCACTAAAACACTTCCTTTGGTGCTCTCCTATGCCACGGCATCAAACACCCCTTTAACTAAATCCATATCAAATTTTATACAACCTATACACACCTATACACATCATATCTAAGACATTCTAAGATGTTTCCAAGTATTGGCTAATCATTTACAAGTGTTGAAGCAAGAAATCAAGATTAGGGTTTTCATTTGGAAACTAGGGTTTTCTTGGTTATAATCTTGGGTTTAAAGTCTAAACAAGGGTTTAGCACTTATTTGTCGTCATCCTACATCATCTCATTAAGGTTATCTTAAGCCCTTAACTTTTCATAAACATGATTTTATGTGTATATATGATGATATGTAGTGAAATCACCATTTAGGACTTTTAAACATGTTAAAGGGATTCTTACTTGTGATTATGATTTTTAACACTTTTTCATATGAACTTGTGATCTTGGAATATATAATATATATGACATAAGTATATTATGAGTTATAAAGGAATTGTGGTAATTATTTAGTTGAAAAGTATAGAAAGTAAGTTATAAAAACAAAGTTATACGAGTGTACCTATTTATTTCAATGGGACTGTTTTGGGTCGACTTTTGAAACAGCCATATTATGTATTAGAAAGATAGTACACCTCATGACGTTTCCAAATATGTAGAGAACTTGAAAAACCGCCTTATAATGAAAAAGATACGATAAAAATACGATTTACGTTAATACCGGGTGTTATAAAACTATTTTTATAAAAATTACTATTCATGACAGAAACTTTTATATTTTTAAACTTCATAAATCAATAAAACTTTCAATTACGAGAACATGCTCGAAAGAATCGCTAAAAACGGAACTATAACGAATAAAATACGACGTTTACGGGTTTTACAATAACGAGAACGATAAAAATAAATTAGGGTCTGATGTGAACAGTAAAAGTTACTGTTCACCAGAAAGTCAAAAGTTAAAAAATGTAAATTTATGATAACTCGTCTTAATACGAAAGCGTGGGCATAAGAAACGTTAAAATCGGGCTTAAAACGCGAAAGTTATGCTAGTTTTACTAAAACGGTAATTATAAACGTTTTAACTTATTAAACATAATTTTACCAAAACAATTAGATGGTGATTGAGCTATATAGACCTATATGTGGTATTAAGCATATTACTAGGGAGTTTCATAATGAGGCCTCTTCGAGGTGGCGTATCGACGAGTTGTTGGATTTACGATTTAAAGTGTCCTAGCTCCTCATACGTTCACTACATGACCTCTTAATTATGATAGCCCGAACGATAGTATAATGAGCTATACGACTGGTTCGTGATATGGTATACACTTATATAGTAACCCTAATACAGATCCTAACCGAATGCCCTTGACCAAGGCAAAAGGTCAAA